>BRDA01025712.1:0-15966 GCA_036984385.1 Crenuchus spilurus
GACCATAGGTGAGGGTAGGAACGTAGATTGACCGGTAAATCGAGAGCTTTGCCTTTTGGCTCAGCTCCTTCTTCAACACAACGGACCGCTGCAGAGAGGAGGCTGCACCAATCCGTCTGTCAATCTCACGCTCCATTCTTCCCTCACTCGTGAACAAGATCCCGAGATACTTGAACTCCTCCACTTGAGGCAAGACTTCTCCACCCACCTGGAGAGGGCAAGCTACCGTTTTGCGCTTTACCACTTTTTTAAAAGTAGTGTTTAATTGTTTGTTAAAACAAAATAATTTGCGTTTTATCACACTCTGCAGGATTACTTACTAAATGGTGAATTTACATCCACCGTGGGCAGCATGTGCGTTAATCAACAGTGGGGTTGCCAGATCCCCAAAAATCGTCAGGTCAATGTCTGACATAAAGCACCATATATGACTTGACACCAGTCTAATATCTACACAGATATTGTTGTTAACATTATTATTTTAATTAGTAATAATACCTCCATAATTGCTTTTCTTTGCATTAAACACCAAATTATCTCTATTCTAAATCTATATGTTCAGATCCCATTCCAATCAGTCATCTAATACTAGTAAGTCTACCCAAATGCTCTTCGCCCTCATTTTTCATTGCATTTTAACTCCTTTTGGTTTTAACACCACAGTTATGTGTTCAAAATGTCTGAGTTACAAGTGTTTGTTTTTTGCTGCTATGACTGTGGTATAAGGAGTTAAAAGGCAGTAAACAACTGAGGGTTAATAGTATTTGGGTACACTTATTAGACGGGTACACAGTATTAGATGACTGACTGGAGTGGGATCTGAACATATAGATTTAGAATAGATAAAATGGGGTGTTTAAATGCAAAGAAAAACAATTATGGAGACATGTTCTTCTTACATTATATTTACTACTACTACTACTACTACTACTAATAATAATAATAATAATAATAATAATAATAATAATATCTGTGATTGGACGCTTTAGATTTTAGACTTTTGTCGAGTATAGGGTGCTTTATGTAATACATTGAGCTGGAGATTTTTGGGGATCTGGCAACCCCACTGTTGATTAACGCACGTGCTGCCCACGGTGGATGTAAATTCATCCTTTAGTAAGTAATCCTGCAGAGTGTGATAAATCATGAATCATGAGTCGTTTTGGTGAAAGGTGAAAAATTTTGTGCTTTACAACTTTTTTTAAAGTAGTGTTTAATTGTTTGTTAAAAAGAAATAATGTGCGTTTTATTGCACTTTGCAGGGTTACTTACTAAAGGGTGAGTTTATATCCACCATGGGCAGCATATGTGCGTCAAGCAACATCGGGGTTGCCAGGTCCCCAAAAATCTGCAGCCTGATGTCTGACAAACACCTTATACTCCGTGAGTCGCTCCCGCTCAGCCATCTTGCTGTCCGTGAAAACCCGCCGTTTCCTTCTTTATTTCAGGCGTCAAATCAGAAACTGAGAATTTAAGTTGCCTTCCATTTCAGTCAAACTCTCTCACACAGACCACTATACTCTCTCACACAGACCACTTTCATGTATGAGAGTTTGATAGTATGTATATGAGAGTTTGATAGTATGTATATGAGAGTTTGATAGTATGTATATGAGAGTTTGGTGGTATGTGTATGAGAGTTTGATAGTGTGTGTATGAGAGTTTGGTGGTATGTGTATGAGAGTTTGATGGTATGTGTATGAGAGTTTTGTTGCATGTGTATGAGAATTTGATAGTATGTGTATGAGAGTTTGATAGTATGTGTATGAGAGTTTGATGGTATGTGTATGAGAGTTTTGTGGTATGTGTATGAGAGTTTTGTTGTATGTGTATGAGAGTTTGATAGTGTGTGTATGAGAGTTTGATGGTATGTGTATGAGAGTTTGATAGTATGTGTATGAGAGTTTTGTTGTATGTGTATGAGAGTTTGATAGTGTGTGTATGAGAGTTTGGTGGTATGTGTATGAGAGTTTTGTTGCATGTGTATGAGAGTTTGATAGTATGTGTATGAGAGTTTGATGGTATGTGTATGAGAGTTTTGTGGTATGTGTATGAGAGTTTGATGGTATGTGTATAAGAGTTTGATGGTATGTGTATGAGAGTTTTGTTGTATGTGTATGAGAGTTTGATAGTATGTATATGAGAGTTTGATAGTATGTGTATGAGAGTTTGATAGTATGTGTATGAGAGTTTGATAGTATGTATATGAGAGTTTGATGGTGTTTGTGTGAGGCATTGAGGTTATAGTAGTATTTGTGAGAGGGTTTGGTTGTGTTTGTGTGAGAGTGTATGTAGGCATGTAAGCACAATTATATATTTTGGCCCATGGGGCCTCTCATATCATTGCATTCAGTTTTTATTCACAATTCGTTTAGTGTCCCAACTTTTTTGGAATCCGGTTTGTATTAGGTAATCTATGTGACATACTGGAAAAAAGTGGTTTTGGTCAAAAACAGTACATTGGTAGTATACCATCTGAAATACAGGCTTAGTCAAACTTACAGACAATTCAGGATATATTATCTGTCCATCAGTATATGTGAAGGTGTTTGGTAGATACCACATAATCAAGTGAGTAGGTGTGCCTGGTAGAAATGTAAATATTTGATTTGAAAGGAATTCCCTGTGTCATGCCTTTGCATTTTTAGTATCAGCTGTCAATTTTTTTACTTTCTCTGCGTCTTTAAGACTATTTTCTTCTTTTTGCTTTTTTATGTCCGATATCTGTTTCTCTGAAGATTGAAGTGTCCATTTGGTCTCTGCCATTCTACAATCCTAAGGTTCAACTATTTTTTGGTCAAATGTACTCCTGTTTCATATTTTTCCAAAAAAGGATTATAAGTGGATCGCAAGTAGATTCTCTTTAATAAATAAAAAATCAGGACTTTAATGTTCACTTAGTGATATGATTACCCTGACCAAAACATTTATTCAGTTCTTCCTTCAAAATGTCCAAAACTTGATGAAAATGTTGTAGACTAATATATAATATATGAAGTGTGCAGTTATATCTAATAATATTGAATACAACAACATACAAATGTCTTATTCAGTTCATTTCACTCTTATTTGCTGAAGAAGTTTGGATTTCCTGTTTTGCCTCTGACTTTGAGCAATGTGATCACACTGGAAAGTCCTTGACAGCATGTCTGTTTATACTACTCCACGTATTTTTACTCATACCATCAACCCTACCACTGAGAATTATTCATCACCTTTGGCTCCCCACAACAGTGCATATTAATGGGATGAGACAAGTCAAGCATTATTTATTCATTTGTCAACAAAGTTGCAGCGTGTGGAGGGAACATCATTAACGCTGACCTCTCTCTCCTCGAGTCGTAAAGAAAACGGCCCAGAAGTAGAGGCTGTACATGGTGCCCTTGTGTGCCAAGCGTAGAGATTCTCACATCTGCCTCTGTGTGTGTTTGTGTGTGACAGAGACAAAAAGAAGCTGTGTGCTCACAAAATCACAACTTCAAAAACCGCTACATACAATTAAAACTGAAACCATCAATACAAAATCTGACAATGTAAATGTATAGTGTAGCTGCCAAGTTATGGGTCATTTGGGCATTTTATTAATCTTGATCTAAAATCTGAATTTGTAGCAAAAGTGTAAAGTGTGAAGATTTAGCTATTAATCCGGTCTAGCCCCAAAAAAACCAGACCAATTATTTTATGTGTTTTTAAATAAGAAAAAAATGCTTTATAAATAACAAATAATGTATAAAATATAATAATACATAGTAAAAGAGACCAATGGTTACAATAAATAAATAAATTAATTAATTAATTAAAAGATTTGGCTCTCAGTCTCTATTACTGTCTCTTATTTTTTCTGTCCACTCAGCTGCCCTCTTTGTAATTCCCCCAGGAAGTTACTTAAGTCATACAAGAGCAAGTTGGTATTTTGAACGGCTGAAGCCCTATAAGTATGGAATTAATAGACACATAAATGTTTTCAAAGCAATTTAAAATCCCTGATAAAATGTAACAAAATGGTGTAAAGTGTAATATTTTGTTTATATAGTATTCTTGCTGCTATATATAGACCTCAACATTTCCCAAGGATGCCAAATGGCACTTCTTTGTTGAAAACAGCATGGAGATGCCATGTTGAGTGTTACAAGCTTTGCCATTTATCAGTGACTGTTCTGCTCATATTATAATGTCTGAGGATATATTAGCCTTAACTGATATCTCACAGTCATAAACAGTCATAGTCACAATTACATTTTTGTCTCATTCCATGCTGATAATTTCATATAAGAAGAAATATACATATAGAGTCTACAGCTACAATAAGCTGGTATGACAATATAATGTGTATATAAAACTTATAGCCATTGGCTATTACATGAACACAATAAAGGCCTTGTTTGGCTCTGCACACGGTAAAAATTATTGACTAATTAATTTGGTTACTTATTTAGAATTTATTAAACTTCAAATAAAGTGGCATAATGAAATAGGTACTGATCTATGTAAGTAGCTTAAACTACCCAGATAGCATACGGATGTGGGCCACTTCTGGCTGACAAAGCACTGCTGGCCCACTGTCGGCATGGCAAACTGCATGTGAGCCATATGTGGCCCTTATATTGAAAATACACATTTGGCTCAAATCTGGCAGATATATGGCAGATGTGGGTCAGAATAATTTTGCTACCTGGGTAGTCTAATTAGCTATGTTAATTTTAATTAACTGCTGATACTGCTAAATAAAATCAAAATGCTTTTACTCTAGTCAGAAAGAAAAGTTTTTAAAAACATTGTACTTAATATGAAAGAAAAGTGTATTAATGTAGGCTAATAAAACCCAATGCTCATTGGTTATGGCTGGCAATGCTTGATACATATTATGATGATAATACATTATAAGATACTAAAGACAGACAGTTTTGCCCCTGAAGTTTGGCCCATTGTGAAAAATGTCACCACTGGAATAAATTATACTGCCAGAGGTCTGGGCACATATACAGACCATACCTGTCAAGTCTCCCATTTTGGCCGGGAAACTACCGTATTTTACCCCTCTTTCCCGGCGTCATCCCGTATTAGTATTTTCCCATAAATTTCCCGTATTATACTTTTAAAAAATTCCCGTGCCTCTCCAAACTGAAATGTCACTAACCTCGCGAGAACTATGGCGTTATATTTGTGCCACAATTCTGAGCGCGCGTGCGCGATGTTTTGTGCGAGCAAGAAGAGTTTTGCACGCACATGAACTCAATAGTGTATACAAATCTCTCTCCTGTGCACTGAACACTGCCCTCCCGCGCTCAACACTGCTCTCCTGCGTGCTCAACACTGCTCTCCTGCGCGCTCAACACTGCCCTCCCGCATGCTTAACACTGCTCTCCTGCGCGCTCAACATTTCTGATCTTCACGCTCGCTTCGATTTGTACTGCACATGCGCATGAGCACGTCAGTTTTATTTAAGTCATTGAATCAGAGTCGTTTTTAGTGAAGGTTGAAAACTTTTGCACTTTATCGATTTATTAAATGTATGTTTAATTGTTTGTTAAAAAGAAGTCATTTACCTTTTCCACACTTTGCAGGATTACTTAGTAAATGGTGGATTTACATAGACATGGGTAGCAGATGTGGATATGCATTAGCAACAGCAGGGTTGCTAGGTCTCCAAAAATCTCCATCCCAATGTCTGACATAAAGCGCCCTATAGAACCTGACACCAGCCTAAAATCTAGAGCGTCCAACCACAGATATTATTATTAGAATTACTATTTTATTAGTAGTAGTAGTAGCAAATATAATGTAAGAAGAGCATTCGCGCGCTCAGAATTGTGGCACAAATATAACACCATAGTAGACCAGGTCATAAATGCGGAGGTTGAAATGGCAAAGCTGTGTGTCAAAAACAACATTGCCTTCACCTTCTGTGATGACTTCAACAAGTGTGTAGCTGAGATGTTCCCGAACTCACACGAAAATATGTAATTGAATGAAATTATGAAACAAATGAATTATGAAAGTGTAATTTAAATAAAATGTGTTTCACTTAAAGACAAGCAATGTGTATATATGCTGAAAATATGTAAAATAAATAAATTGCTTCAATTCCCTTTTGTGTTTTCATTTAGGCTGTATTATAAGACTTACATATGTAGGAATGTCCACAGCATTCCAGTGTCAACAAAGGCAGGCCTTTTAGATTCTGATCATCTAATTGTAAGTGGTTCACAGGTGGTTATTTTGTATTTCTTGTAAATCTGTCTGAAAATGTAAGGGATACTGAACCTCAGTTGGGCTGGTGGGACGGCTCAAAACACGTGGTGGAAAATTTCCCTTATTTTTAAATCCAAAACTTGACAGGTATGATACAGACACGTTCCAGCTTTCATGTCCCACATGGCAAAGTACACCTCCCCATCTCTCTGGCCTGTTTGCAGCACCTTTCCAACTGCCAAAAAACAGCATCTGTGCCCAGCATCTGTCCTGATCTGTGTTCATCTGTAGGGGTCAGCCCACCCACAATGTAGTCCACCCCCTTTTCACCTGGCCTGGATCCTCAAACCTTGCAATCCGGAACCTTCACTCACTTATCCTGGTAAGACGAACCGTCTTGGCTGCTTCACTCTCCTGCTCAACAGCCGTTTGATCTGCCCTGTTTAATAGCCATGCTTCGACTCACTCCATTCCTAGGTCTGTTCCAACACCAAAACCTGTTACCCAAATCCATTCCTTCCCAGCTCTGCCTCTCATGGCTACATTGATGGAGGTAATAAATCTCAAACTAGTAAAAGGTGCAATAATACACACTTATACATGTACTCGTCTTTTTGGTGGAATATGTTGGCAGATCTCTTTATGGCAGCTGTGAAGAGGCAGTTGAATGATAATCTACTGCTGTGTTATTAATTGCACTCCCTGCAAATCAAGTTTTATAGAATTTTAACCCTCTGAGGCTGTGACACAGATACTGATGTTTTGCTCTGAGACATCAAAAGCAACATTTCAGGAACCTCATAGTAACACACACACACACACACACACACACACACAGACACACCCACACATACACACAGTGTCAGTATGTATTCTAAAAATGTCAATTTGACATTTTCTGAAAATTTCAATCTACAATTTTTATTTCTTTTCACATAGTTTTCCACATTTAATGCTTCATCTTTCTAAAATGTTAAATCCAGCAAATAAACACTATGTTGAAATTTGTTGGTGAAAATCAGAATCAAACTTATTGGCCAAATTGCTCATACAAGGGATTTGTTTTTGTTCTGACGGTGTCTCTCAGTACATTATACACACTGAAGTAGACAGTGGAATTTAGAACAGTAACATAAACATAAATACATACACATTCAAACAAACATATTACTGTGCAGAGCGCAATAATGGAGTGGGAGCTATGACTGAACTTGACATAACATACAACATTGCTGTGATGAAGAAGATGACATCTCACTGTTAATTTTCAGTTGTGAGTAAACTTACTTTTCTTTAAAACTGCTGGTAGTTCACCTTTGTATCATTTCAAGCTATTAACTTGACTTAAATGACTTGAATTGCAATAAATGACTGAAACAATTTGGGTGTTTCAAAAATTTTGACTGATACTGTATATAGACAAAGAATTCATCATTTCAGAAACCTTTTCTATTTCTAATTTGACCCATAATCTGTACAATTCAAATGAAAAACATACTGAAAAATTTAGAGTAGAAAATAATAAAAACAATTATTGTGGTTACATAAATATGCACACCCTGTTATAATTGGGGGTTTGGCTATATTCAGAATTAACAAATCACATTAAAGCTCATGTTAAATAGTAGTCAGTACATAGCTACCAGCATTTAAAGTCATTCTGATTAATTGCAAATATAGTTTAACTGTTCTAGTATGATTTTCCTGCTGTTTACTCAGTTGCAACTTTTTTTGCAAATGATTGTGTCTCCACCAAATGTCCTGTCCTATGCTATTGTCACAAC
Source organism: Crenuchus spilurus (assembly GCA_036984385.1). Taxonomy (NCBI): domain Eukaryota; kingdom Metazoa; phylum Chordata; class Actinopteri; order Characiformes; family Crenuchidae; genus Crenuchus; species Crenuchus spilurus. Next base: position 7,977 of record BRDA01025712.1, read on the forward strand.
CTGTGCCTTGTTTCACTGCCATGGTCTCTTGTCCTCTCTCTGATAATCTTTGATATATGTACCCCTCTCTCCTTCTGTGTCGTCATTCAGTATTGACTCATCCACAATCTGTAGCTGCATCTCTGCTTTTACTCTTGAGTGTGAGTTCTTGTTCCACTTATGCTTAGCTTTTAGTGTCAATTATAACACCCACAGCTTGCAAATATGTCTAGCCCTGATTCTTCCAGCGTTGACACTTCTTCTTTTGTTGGAAACGTCAGGACATGATTTGTGATCTTTTTAGAAATAAGTGTTCTCTCTTTTGATGCTATGATCACTTTTAAAATCATATGTTTAATTCCATGGATAAAGAGAGGTTGAAAATCATCATATACAAATTAACTCCTACTGTTTTTAGGATGTACAACTGCACAAACATCATAGCTGGACATCAAAAGAAAAAATAAGATTAATTAAGTGTGCAGGCTAATGCATGACAATGTCACAAGCCCATATCAGTTTTATGTGTGTAATGTAAAAGCAGTAATAACTGCAGTGTTTAGTCATGCACAAGTGTGTGACTGTGTTGAGAGGGTGCTAAAACCACTGACAACATTCTAGCTTCAAATTTCCAAATTTATGGCCATAAAGCATAATTTCATCCTTTTAATGTGAAAAACTGCAATTTAAGCAAGCGAGGGGCCAATAAAGAGAAGTGGTAAGCAGGTAATTGCCAGGATGCTGATGGTAGCTGCATGCACATATTACTGTGACATATTGACTGGAATGGGAGCAGAGGAAATGACAGGCTTTAACACATTGGACTCGTCTCATTCACACCTGCCTGCTAGATGTGATTATATCCTCACACTTAATAGTGTTTTAATTAAAGAACTGCTTATTTGGCATGTCATGGTGAGACATGGTCGGCTTTTGCTTAGGTTTTGGGCAGTTTGCTGGAAAATCTATTACGTATTAATGATGTAGGTTTCTGAGTTTGTGAAGTGAGTTTATTGTGAAGACAGGAGGTTTGTAAAGGCAAATATGTAGTGAACTAGATTGGGAATATACTCAGACCTGGATTGAGTTGGGTTTTATAAAGAATTTTAGTACTCTGTTCTGTTTTTAGTTGTTATTTTCACAAGTTTTGTCCCCTACTAACCACTGTGATGTTCTTCTGTGAGCTATGTGGTGAGCCAGTTTGGCTCCTTTTCTTATTGATCTAAATCAATTGCCAATGCTGGTTGATGTGTTCATACCAGGATATGGCACTTTACGGGCTATAAAGTCACAAATAGTTGTGAATTGCATGTCTGCATAATTCATTCTCCTTGGCCTGGAGCACAGGCGTCACAGCTGACGCCAAAACCTGGTCAAAAACAAGCAGTTTACAACATTTCACAGTCTGTTCTTGCAGGGACCTTTTTTCCATTACTGCCACGCTGACTTGTTTACATCTCTCAGCCCGATAAGCAGGCGAAACAAGCGGCCCTCACATTTCCATCCTTATCGGAAAACGCTCAGGCTTTTCAAGGTGCGGAACTCATCCGCTCCACTTTTAGGCAGGAGAGAGAGAAAGAGCGAGAGGAGTAGAGAGAGAGAGAGAGAGAGAGAAGTTGTCCTACATAGCTGAGCTGTATCAGGTGATTCTCAGCGTGAAACCGAAAGGAAAAAACCCGCTGGAGACTTTCAGACTTGGTCTGGAGACAAAAAAATTATAGAAAAAAAGGATTTGCATGAAAATGACATTACTGAAATTGCAATCAGATGGATACACACGAGGCTGAAGTGTCATTCCCAAGAGATGAGGCGACGGCGGTATCTTTAATTGAAAAAAAGAACAAGGATAAAACCTTGCCCAGATAAGCAGAGAGAGCGCTTTCATCTTCTGTCACCCCTGTCCCATTATTGTCTTCTCATTGTTTTGCTTTTTTTTGTTCACCTCCCTTTCCCCTACCTTTTTGCATTCTTGCTCTTTTTATATTTTATCATTATTTTTTTTTCTTGGTCTTCATTATTTATTAAGCTCTCTTTTCGCCAAGTCTCTATTAACGTCTCTGCCCTTAATACCAAGGCAGGGATTGGCTCACATTGAACATTAATGTGTGGGGGATTCTGCAGGGAAATGGAAACTTGTATTAATGAAAAACACCCATTTCCTTTTTTGTGATGCCTAATAGTCTTTAATTTGTGATATGTGCTCATAATGATGCCTCTCCTTTTTGTAGTTCCTAACTGGAGAGAGGAAAATTGTGAGAAAATAATTAATTCATAGGGCACATTAACATGGGCAGTTAAATCTGATTTGTATGTACATACTTAATATGCTTCCACTTTTATTTGAGGTACATTTTCCTTCTTATAAAGAAGCTTTATTATGAGGTTTGGAGCATGTTTTAATACAGCCTTATTTTACAGAACCGTCGATGGTGACAATCAACATATGTGCAAACACATAAATCTGAACCTGTTCTGTTATAAACACTTTATATGGAGTTCATACAACCTATTCACTGTCCAAAGACTAGACCATTATAACTTGAGATAATCATCTATTTTATAAAGTGAAATGAATAAAAAACTGATCTGCTGCTCCACAGGTGTGTGAGACCAGTAACAGAGGGAAGCTACAAGGTGGTCTTCTTTCTTTCAATTCCAGACCTCCATGCTCACTCTTTTTTTCTGCTGCTTGCTTCTACAGCAAGACCTGTTTCTCCAGACCTTCTGGAATAAGAACATTCACAACATTTCCAAATGAGCAGAGCATGTCTAACTATCCAAAGCCCAGCAACCACCAACACAACATTATCAAGCCAACATCAACAAACCTAAACACTAGGTAAGAGTTCTGAACCTGTATGTAATCACTGGGTTGCTCTAGAATATTCTCCATTATTTACACTCTTCTATACTGTTGCCCCACCATCTACACTGTTCTAGAATTTTCTCCCAATTCTATGTAGTCTACAATGCTGTCTCCTTCACACAGTTGTGTTCAGTGTTCTTAAATGCTGTTCCATTCCCAACATTATAAATTTTCTTCTCTTATTACATGGTGTTTGCATGTTACTTCTCATTCAAATTGCTCTATAACGTTTCCCTCCTTCACAATAATTTATAATCATCTGTTCATACTGTTCTAGAAAGTTGGCCTGCAATCACACTGTTCTACAATGTTTTCTTCATTCACATTGTTCTAGAATGTTCATTCACATGTTTCTTGAATGTTCTCCATCTCCACGTTCAAGAGGTTTTTGTTGCAGTTTCAGTTGTTTGCAGTACAGTACATATAGAAATGAAATAACATTCCTCCAGAGCCAGGAGCAACACAGAGCACAAGTTCTGCCATAAAAATTTGGAAGAGGATGTTAGCAGAGAGGTTAATTATTAAGGTCTTTGGTGTAGGCCCCGGCTGCAGCCCATTTCTGCAGCACTTGGTCCAAAGCAAAGCGGAGCCACCTCCTGAGCAACAGAACCAGGGCCATCCTGGTGGCAGTGGGGAGGAAGGAGGATGACTGTGATCAATTGATCAATAGAGTGGAGATTAATTCCTTCCTTTAAGTTTGAATAGTAGATTGTGATTGGCCAGGAAACCGAGTGAATGAGTGACATAGTGCCAGCTTAGGTAAAGATTACGCATTAAGTTTTTATTGCAGAACTTACACTTCTGCTTTCATTTCCCAGTGTTCCAGAATGTTCTCCCTTATTTAAACTATTCTTGAATGTTTTCCATTATTCACATTGTTCTAGAATGCCCCCATACATGCTATTCTACATTTTCCCCTATACACAATGTTCTATGAAGTTCTGTCATTCAGTTTTAGAGTGTTTACTTTTCTTGACACAACTCTAGAATTTTCTGCTAAAATGTCCTTTATTCACACTGTCAAGAATGTCCTCCACTCTAGAATGTGCTTGTGTCTGTTAGACATAGTAAATCTTACTAGTCTTATCAGTTACAGTTATTAGTCTTATCTTACTTATCAGTTACAAAAGAAATAAAAATCTGCATCCTGAAAGCAGCCATTTTAGACAAGCGCCTCAAGAGTTGGAGTGTTGATCTAGAAACAGTGTCAGAATAAATGCCTTTTTCAGCATGATGCTAAAAAAGCTGGGTCAACTGACTGATGAGTAAGGACACATGAATGTTTGATTTTATTGGATAGAAAACTTTAATCAGTCTTTTGGAAAAACTACAGCAGCAAAAACACCAGTGTGATATTTTATTGGACAGTTTTAATGCTTTAATTTAGATTTTTTTCCAGTTATTATATTTCTCAAGGACACATCACAGAAAGAAAAGAGTTACTGCTGTGCTGGTAGTTTTAATCTGGTGCTAATGTTTGTGAAATTATTATTTTTTGGTTTTCAGAACTTAAATTCTCTGTTGTAGTAAACATGAACTTAAAATATTATTTTATTAGAATTGACAGTGTTTTATTACATTAGCATGGGTAGTAGACAAGTGAAAGAAGGACAGCCACTTTTACAGTGTGCAGACACTTATTTTGTAATATAGGATGAGGAGAGGCTCTGTCACACTGCTAAAAATCACAATATAATTAAGTATGTAATAATGAAATAAATTCACAACATATTTAATCTAATTTAAAAGTTCACAAGTATTTTTAATTCCAAGTTGGCACCAATATTTTATGATTTGTAAATGTTCATTGCTTTTCAGAGAAAAAAATAAGCTGAAGCTGAACTAACTGATCCTTATTTCTGAAATCACCATTTGTTTTCTGTTACAAACTATAATCATCGTAATAAATATGTGATTTTTTGCTTATAAATGTACGTGTTTTTAGTTTTATTTCACTTATTTGTGTTTGTAGATTGTATGTATCAGTCAACAATAAAAGCCGACTACTTTCAGGATTACATTCAGAAATTGCAATAGGGGAATCTCCAAAGTCTGCCTGCATTCATGTATTAACTGAATATACGAGAAGCAAGGATGAAACTTCCTTTTATCTGGTTTTTGGGGAAAAAAAAAGCAAGGAACATATGCTATACACTTCTCACAAAGGTGTTAGATAAATTACTGTATAAATTTTCCACTAGCCACCATCCCCATAACTGCTAAAAAAAATAAAAATAAAAATATACAACATTTAAAAAATTCTGCAAATCATAATCTATAATCATATCAGGCACACTGGAACTGAAATTAATAAATAATACATAGCAATACAATTTGAGCTGTTTTTCAACATTTAGGAGCCTAAAACATTATTCTGTATGAGCCAACTATTGTTATTTTGTATGTGAAATATATACATGTTTATATTTAAAGAAAAAAAAACTGATAGTTATAATACATCCAAGGAACACTTCTGAAAATTTGAACTCAAATAACTTTTTGAATTTTAACCAAATATTTATATATACTACACCCTGGTAGGGCAATTTGTAATAATTTCACATTACTGTACTGTGCAGAAGTCTACATTACATTATGTAAAACCATTTATCTTTGCAGCAAATGTGTCCATCTCTTTTATAGCACCATATATCATTAGATTAAATATACCAAAATCACCTAAATGTAGTTAATACGTTGTTTGAAAACAAAGTTTAGTTCTAGATATTCTACTCAGTGCTCTTGACTTTGAATAGCTTTAATAAATTCATCAGTAGCACACATGGCTGAGCACACCGAAGTATCCAAACAGTTTTTTTTTTTTTACAAGAACCACAAATAATACTGGACCTGTTTGTTAAGGTTTAAAACATGCAAAAAAATTTTATGTGTAATTATTAAATTGTGTAGTGTGTCGTATCTGCATATGTATTCAGTAAAACATACAAAAAGCAAGTAAACGGGCCCCGAGTGGCTCAACAACCTAAGATGCTGACACTATGACCAGAGGATCATGAGTTCAAATCCCAGTCATGCTGTTTGCCATCAACAGCCAGGGCCCAAGAGAGCAAATATTGGCCATGCTCTCTCTGGACGGGTAGATGAATGAATGAATGAATGTTATACTTATATAGTACCTTTCTCAAACCAAAGGACGCTTTACAATCAACACACTCCATTAACACACACTCAACCACACACACTGGCGAGAAGCAGCAGCTAGTCACGCACAGCGTACTCTCAACCGGAAGCGACCATCCACTTTGAGGACTGCATCAAGCACCCGGGACAGAGTACCAACCATATCTGGGCATACACACATACATACAGACAGACATATTCATACACACACCAGTGTATTTTTTTTAGAGTAACCAATTCACCTGATTTCCATGTTTTTGGACTGTGGAAGAAAACAGAGTCCCCGAAGGAAACCCACACAGGCACGGGGAGAACACGGAAACTCCGCTCAGATGGGGACTCGAACCCAAGACCATAGCTCTGAGAGGCGAACGTGCTAACCACTAAGCCACCATGCCACCCAAAGGTGCCCAAAGATGGTGTCCTCTTCCTATAACTTTCACGTTGCAATGTCTGCTGTCTCAGACGTCTACTGATTGGTCCATTCAGAGCTGGGAATTATGGGCTTTCCTCCAAGGATGTTGGCTCCCCAGTGACGGTGTATCAGCAGTAGTTTGAAAAGAGGCGGTGGGTCACATGCAACGGAGGAGGCTTGTGCTTGTCTTCACCCTCCTAGAGTCAGGGACATTGCAAAAGTGATGGGGAGAGTCCTAACAGAAAGGATGGGCTAATTGGCTACTACTACATTGGGTAGGGGATAAAATTGGCAAAAAAATGAAAAACAAACAAAAATAAAGCAAGTACACAAACAGAGCAGCCGTGACGTAGTGATTAGGGATCTGGTCTTGTGAGCAGAACATCGCCAATTTGATCCTGGGCAGGTCATGACTGAAGTGCCCTTGAGTAAGGCATCTATCCCCCAACTGCTCCCCGGGTGCCGGTGGATAAGAGGTGCCCACCGCTTCAGGAACAAATTCTCACAGCCTAGTGTGCTCACTAGTGTGTGTGTGTGTGTGTGTGTGTGTGTGTTTCACTGCACGAATGGGTTAAATGCGGAGGTCAAATTCCTTTGTGTGAAAATCACATTGGCAAAGTGGTTCATCTTATTCAGAAGTAGCTGTGTCTCTGTCTGAATGCTGATGTGCAGTTTTCAAATGATGTGATGGTGCTTTCATGAGGATGAAGGCAAAGCGTATTTTGCCTAAGATTTATCTGTAAAATTAATCTCATTCAAAAATCAACACATACAGATCAAAAAGCTTTCTGTTCATTTGGTATACAGTCTGCTGGCAGTGATACAGTTATAAAGTCAGCAAATAGTCAACAGATTGGATTCTGCCACTTGTAACAAATCCTAACCTCTTACACTTTTACTCTCATCAGAAAATGGGTGATTTTTGTTCTACTGCAAACTGTATGTTCCATCTACATCTAGAAAAAGCTTTTTCACACTCATGAGGGTGCATCAGATATTTGAATTTCAACACACTAGTATGTCCTACTTATCTGTGCGGTGCTACACCAGCATGTACTTTACTTGCAAGTTGATTTATTACTTGCTGTTAGTAAAGAACATTTAAGCAATCAATCAATAAAAATCTACATGGTATGAACAAGCTGTGGCATTGATAACCTGGCTGTAAGCTTAGCATCTTCAGAGATGGATAGAGTATTCTAATCCAACACTGATATTATGTATATATATATATATATATATATATATACATACACACACTCATACATGCATTTACTCTGATTAAACTTTTGATCTGTCATCTATGTTCTATTATGAATAAAATATTGACATTTGCCATCTCCACTGGCGCCCTGTCCTGGGCTTAGTTTAATAGTGTAATGCCCTGCCCTGCGCCCAGTGAGGGGGTAGGGGACTAACCGCGACCCTGATAAGTATTAAGCGGGTGGGATAATGAATGAAAAATGAATGAATATATATATATATATATATATATATGTCATGTCATGTCAGACACCGTCATCGCTTCGCGATGGTAGGCTGCACAGACGAGTCACTTCCCTCCAATGCCATCTGTCTCTGGTTGCTTG
>BRDA01025714.1:0-20641 GCA_036984385.1 Crenuchus spilurus
CTCCACATCATTGCATTCAGTTTTTATTCACAATTTGTTTAGTGTCCCAACTTTTTTGGAATCCGGTTTGTATGTTCTGTAGTTCTTGGCCTTGGTGTACTAGTTGATTCAACCTTCTGTTTTGAACCTCACATTAAACCCCTTGTTAAAGGTGCTTTTCACACCTCAATATTGGGATGCAAAATGTTATACACCTCAAGAAACGTAGTTGTGCCCAGGGATGTGCACAGATATTTTGAGAGGCTGTTGAAAGAAACCTGAAAAAGGGCAGCCCTTCCTCCAATTTTGAACATTAATTAAATAAAAAACTGTAAATAACTGTACGTCAACACATTTCTCATTAAATTATTATGTAGGAAATGTTTGCTTGACACTTCTGTCAAATTGATTGACCTGCTGGCCTGCTGGTTGTACGAATGAAGTTCTGCCTTCCTCAGCTCTTACTCTCTCAGTTTAATTCTCCTCTTTTTGGAAGATTGAGCCATTGTATGATCTAACCAATTTGAACACAAGTTATCACTTCATAATGAAAAATAAGGCCACTTCTATCAGCTACATCGATGTAGCAAGCTGGCTATATGCTAAAGCTGTGTCTCATGCAGGCATGTCTATAAAGAAAGAACAGGTGAAGTTTGGATGATATGACCATTTCATTTGGTCTAATTTCAACACTGCTGCACTACTCATATCTATGTAGCCTCAACAGCAAAAATAAAAAAAAATCATTATTATTGCTGTTATTGTTACTTCAGTGGTGTAGATTAACCAAATAGGGCAAATTGGCAGTTGTTTGGGCAACTTTGTGCCTGACTGTGGTTGTGCATCTGGTTAGAAGCATAATTTACATCCGACTCTCAGTACTGGCTATCAAATCACAAATTATTAATAATAAGTGCATCTAACATAATTCCAGGTTACGTCATGTAGATTTGACTGATTTAATCTGTATGTACACCATATATAAGCAGGAGTACTTAAGCAGAAGTTAAATTTTAGAACTTGTATAGTCAGTATGTCATCTGCCAGTCATAACATTTCTTAATTGACAACTTGCAGAGTCAAAATGTTTATTTAATTTAATTTCAAACTTAAAATAAAAGTCTTCGTAAAATGTAACTTCCCTTATCTCAAATGCCATATGACAAATGTAGGTGTCTATATTTAGCTTTCATACATTTGAACTGAAGTTACAAGGCTGATCATGTCTTGCACAAAGTACATTAATAGGCAATAATCCTGGCACTAGCTATGTACTTTAAAAAAAATCCAAATTTCTTATAGTTACCTTTCTATAGTGCTTTTCTAGAGAAATAGCTTTAAAATTTGACACAGGCATTAGTCACCTCAACCACATGTGTAGCATCCACCTGAATGTGACAGCAGCCAGTCAACACCACAACACCCACCACACAGTGGCTGTTAGGCAGGGAGGTGATGACAGACTAAGCTAGTTTTTGAAGATGGGGATGATTAGGAGTGGGAAATGTAGCTAGGACAATCGAGGTAACACTCCTACTCCTTTAGAGGAATTGCCTAAGGATCTTTTTTTTTTCTTCAGACAACTGGAACCAAAATTTTATATCTTATCCAAAAGACTGACATTTACACAGAAAAGTGTCCCTTTCAAAGCACTGGTGTCCATCCAGAGCACAGGAATAATTCTGCCTTCCCTACCACATCCAGCAGCTACACAAGTTTTCCTTGCAGGTCTCCCATCCAAGGACTAACCAGACCACGGCCTGCTTAGCTTCAATTGGTTTGCATGGCATTTTTTGCAGTTTCGATGGCTACTGGCAGTTACTTTACATTTGCAGTATTCCAGTAAAATCTAAAGAGGACCTGACCATGAACATGTCTTCACTATATTCCTTTGAGGCAGATGAATATAGTAAAAATGCAGAGTGAGCCTCTTCTAACAAAAAATCCATTCTCTGGATGACCACTCTCAGCCCAGTGTGCCTATATTGCTATGAAATGTGTATGCACCATAGTCTACGTGTAGGTATTGTACCTGTCATGTGTGAGCCCAAGGCAGGCGTGTTGAACAGATAAGAAGCTGAGAGGCCATGCTTATGCTCTGCTGGCTTCAGCAGAGAGAGTGTGAGTGTGGCTCTCACATGAAAGCCTCTGGCCTGCTCTCAAAAAGCCAGGAAATGGAGCCCAGAACAGCTCTCTGATAACAAGGATCTGGCTTCAAACAGGGGCAACATCAAATACCCCTGTGTGCGAGTGTGCGTGTTCGTGTGTGTCCGTTCTCCTGTCCTTGTGCGGTACCCTATATGTATGCCCTCCCTGTCTCATCGCCTAATGACACTGCATGTGGCCATGGCCACGTCGCGAGGACATACATTCACCTCTCTTTTGATGAACTGAAATTTCCTACAGAAGAAAGGAGACAACACAGACCACGGGGAATTCTCCAAAGGCAGCGAGATGAAAAGGGCAGGACTGTCCGTGTGGCGAAAATACTGCCGTAAGTATCAGAGCTCTGACAGAAAGCTCCATTCTTGTCCTGTAATTTAGGACATTAGAGCCACGCAGTAACATAGCTTGTTGTGACTGCCATCACCAGAGGGATTGTTTGTTTAAGATACCTGTGACTGATTCAAGTCAATTTCAAGTATCCTCACTTTGTATTGCTGGAGGTGGATGATATGTTATTACCGTCCTCTTGTCATGATACAGGAAGTCCAGTACGATACTTTATTATGACATGTCATTTTTGATTCCACAGGAAAAGGGGAGCATCTCCAGTAATAGCTGTTTGCATGATGATTTAAAGGTTTCAGTTTCATTACAATTATTAATTGGCTGGCACCTAATCAGCATGGCCTTCAGGTTAGCTTAGATTAAAGGCATCAGCTGTTGATCCAGCATCATAAACTTGTACAATGAAGTTTAGAAACAGCATTGTTTTTACAGTGAGAGCTAAAGACAGATAAGTTTTTAACAATGTGCCTGCCGTACATAAGATTAAATACTAGTATTTACATGCAGAAACTTTTTAAATTTTTCATCCAGTTACCACCACAAGCCTTATGTTATGTTGGCACCTGGCCGGCAATGGTGTACCTGAATGGCGTTTCATTGCAGCAACACATTAACTATAAGTTTTTGGAGCTTGTTCCAGACATTCTGTTAATATCTTTTTACATTCTGAAAAGAAGCAGTGTGAATGAGAGGGGCGGGGCTTGTCAGGAGTGCTGTGCATTTGTGAATTTAAAAAAATGAGCAGGGAAGTGAATCTAATATGAACAGAATCAGTGTTAGGGAAGTATTGGTATTTTTTCAGAATTTGTAAAATTTCAGAGTTTATATTTATATATATATATATATATATATATATATATATATATATATATATATATAAATGTACTACTTATTATATCACAATATGTACAGTATACAGTATAAAGATTATTGACAGTCACATTTAGAACACAATAACTGCATGTATCGTAAATAATTGACATAAAACATTTAAATATCAAAGACCTTTATACAGTAAAATAGCATCAAGCAGCTGATTGAATGGCAGATATCTTATTTTTTATTTTGTGTATCTGGTTTAAGTGGTATTGATGGGAACACATGGAAGCACTATCTCTGTGTTCTGCATGTGTCCCAATGTCCTAGACAAGTGCCAGTGACACTGCTGTATTAATTGTGGCCTTTTGAGACATAAAACCAAAGTTCTATGACGTCAGAAAGAGATCCCTGTAAAAGAGTAGGAGAGATACTTTTTATTGATCCCTTTAGGGCAGGGGTGTCAAACAGAGTTTGGTGATTTCTCTGCTCTGACACTACAATTAAACCTGCTCATTACCTGCTGAGCTGAATCAGGTATGTTTGATCAGGAAGATCACCAAACTCTGCAGGAATCCGGCCCTCCAGGACTGGAGTTCGACACCCCTGCTTTAGGGGAATTTTTCTCTGCATCCCATACAGAGTGAATATACACATATGCACACTAGGGAGCCCAGCACACACACACAGACACACTCAGACACACACACACACACACACACACTAGGGGATAGGGAACACACATATCTGGAGCAGTGGGCAGCCACCTGTTGTATTTAGAAGTTAGGTGCACTTCAATCTTGGGTCAATCTCTTCAGTTCAGAGGATCGACCTCCCAAATGAGGATCAAGTTTGCTTCTCTAACCTTTAGGCTACAATGGCCTCAGTCATGACAGGGACATTACCCTAATGTCCTGGATAAATTTCCTACAACTAATCACCCCCATCTTCAAAAACTAACTCAGTCTTTCCTCACATTAATCTCTGCCTGACAGATAATGTGTGGAGTGGACTGGTTACCATTGCATCATCCGAGTGAATGCTGCACATTGGTGGGGATTGAGGTGACTCATATCTAGAAAAAGGCTATAGAATGTAAGTATTAGTTTTAACGGTATCATACAACTAAGCCAGATAAAGCAATATATAAACATGCTAGCAGTAGCCCTCTGCCTGAATGGCTGGGACAGGGATTTTTCAGTTGTTATGTTAATCCAGGTTATTTTCTAGAGGGCAGTCATTAAAGAGAGTTCGAGAGAGCTGATGTTTTGGGGTAATGATATCCCTTTTACCAGGCTAGTGTCACCATTAGCCCTGCATAGGTATGTTTTTCAGTCAGTTGCATCATTTAACAGAGCAGTGTCATGGCCTGGTGTTATATCAAGCTAAGAAACACAACTCGGCCAGTGCTACTGCCAACATGAACGACTGCTCCTGAAGTTATTCTGTTCATGAATTAAATGACTATTTACTGAACTACAGCAGTGACTAGCACCATTTTTGCATAGGCAATTTTTTTATGTACCATATACAGTGCCAGTCAAAATTGAAGTTGTCATTCAATATATTTATTTTTTTTCCTACATTGTAAATTAATACTGAAGTCATCCAGATTATGAATGAACACATAAGGAATCATGCTGCAAACTTAAAAGTGTTAAACAAACCAAGTAATTAACTCTTGACAAGACACAGCTGTTAACTGAAAGCCATTCCAGGTGACTACCTCATAAAGCTGACTGAGAAAATGCCAAGAAAGCTGCCATCTAAGCAAGAGGTGCCTACTTTAAAGAATGTAAAATATAAACATATTCGGGTTTGTTTAACGCTGTTTTGTTTACTAAACAATTTCATATGTATTTCTTCATAGTTTAGATGACTTTAGTATTAATTTACAATGCAGAACATTTCTAAATAAAGAAAAAACACAGAATTTTTTGACTGGTACTGTATATATGGTTTCTGTATCTGAATGCATCTATATGTAGTTCAGTTCTGTTTTTATATATACTTTTCATATAGTTGTTAATACTAAATATGTCTCTTGTTATTAATGATAGATATAGTATATAAATAAATAACAAATAGGTTTGGTATTGGAAGGGAACAGTGGTATGTGTGCATCCCTTATCTTGAAGTAACAAAAGGTTATATTTTTTGTCAAATCTCACACTTTTATTTAGTGTAATACATATCTGAGGATACTCCTGTCTTCACACTGTTCTAGCAGTAGCACTCCTGAAGTCTGCTTCAGTGGGAAAATTATCTCTGTTTATTTCAACACGGCGGTTTATTTTTACATGGACTCTTGTTACTGCACAGCCATTTGATAACAAAGTCCTGCTATAATTGAAACAGCATTTCTGTGAAATAGATATGGAGATAATTATTCATTCCCATCGTGTATTCACCCTTCAATCCCCTTTTTCTTTGTGATTATTACACTCACGACTGAGCATGTGTGCCAAAAAAGCTGTAACCCAAAGAGAAATCAGAGAAATAATAACAAGCTAGCATGATGAATCACCCCTATCTATCAGAGATTCCTAGAGGACTGGGGGGAACCTCTGTTTCCAAATTTTCTATTGATTCTGATCATGGTGTGTAAAGCTGTGGCGTGACCCCTTTTTACCCACCTCCCTGACTTCTCTTCCCCCACTGCATCTGGGCCTCCTCCTCTAGGACGAGGGAGAAGGATTCAGGATCTGCCTGCACATAATGAGCATAGCGTACGTCTGTGAATTTACCATAAAAATCTGTCTACTATTGACTTTGAGGAGTGTTAGGGATATTTTTAGAGTTATTAGAGCTTTTTATTTCAATATTGTAAGTTCTGACCATTGTTTTTTTTTCTTAAGCAAAATGTAAGTAAAACTAAAAATTTAAATAAATAATAGTGACAAAACAACTCTTTATTGTGCACTTGACGGTTCCCTGGATTTTCCCATTCCTATGTAAACATGCAGTGACATGCACATTTAATTTTATGTATGTAAATGTGATTTAAAAAAATTATAATAGGTTTCACAATATATAAAGTTAAAAAGTCTTAGATGTGCTGTTCCATTGTCATATTTTAAATGATTTTTATGCAGCACATCTGCATGTTTAATCAGTCTAATTGAGGTGTTGTGTATTTAATGGGTTGTTCATTAAAGGTTTTGAAATGAAATACCATCATGCCATTTCTACTTTTTGAAAAATGATATTAGTTTTGGCCATTCATTGTAATTAGATGAAAATGAGATTTGAAATATTCTGCTTCTTTCCTTTGTATTATATGTAATTATGAAAATATGCGCCAAAAAAATAAATAAATAATGACAGAGCGGTGGTCATGTCCTGTTTTTTCTCAGTAATTAACTGCACACAACTCTCGTTTAGCTATTTCAACCTCCTCACGTAGTACACTTAACTTTTCACTCTGTTGTGATCATTCCAAACTCTAAATTAATTTCTGTGAAATTAGTAATTAATATCAGCTTTTTTCTCTCTGTTTGATCTTTTCATCTGCAGGAGAAAGGCGGTGGTCTGAAAGTGTGTGTACAATGGTGGGGAGGGGCATCGATCTGCTCTCCTGAAGGTGTCTAGCGTATGCAGATGTCCCAAGGGCTCCGCTGGTGAAGTAAAATTAAGAAGAGCTTAAACTGTGCAATTGGCAGTAATGAGCTATCATTACTCAAATTACAGCAAGCACTGATTGGGTTTAAAGTAATGAAGAAAACAACATGATCAATCATCATCAAGGTGCAGGAGCGTCAGGGTGGTGGCCAGGGCCTGAACTGCTGCTATTGGAGCACAGCTCCATCTTCAGGGGGTGCTAGCCTGGAGAAGAGACAACAGCCCTCTAGCACAAGCTAAGTGAAAACCAAGCTAGCGAAAAGAAATCCTTTATAAGATTAGAGGCCCAGCTCAGATGCTACCCCACCATCAGTACAGCGATCTTGTGTGGCATATTTCCACCTCGCTATCATCTTTAGAATAAATGACACATTTCTTTTCCCCCCGTGCCAGCCGGCAGTGTATGCTGGCCTGCTTTGTGTGCTGCACTCATAAGGCGATACTAATTTTCATCCAGAAGTTTCCAGCTTATTTTACAGTATAGTTCCTCCCTGTTCCCTTAGAGCTGAATTGGTTTAGAGAAAGAGTGAATTAAATAGCTGTATTTTCTCTCTTTTTTTCTTTTTTTATATAATCCTCATTTTAGTGAATAGGTATACTGCAAAGCACTTGCGCCGCCTATTATCATTTTAATACAGTGCCGCAGTTATTTCAGTCGGGGCTGCTGACAAAATGGTTTTCTAAAGTAAGTAGTCTTAGGATAGGGGAAGTCATTTATGCCACAGTTCACCAGCAGATAACTCTAATAAGATAAGGGAGTCACATAATGGAGCAAATCTAAGTAATATTAAGAGGAATATGCAGATGGCGAACAGTGAAATCCCTGTGGTGATTAAGTGCTATTATGAGATGAATAATGTAGCTAATCACCTGAAGAGTTGGGTCTGTGTGTGATAGTTCTGAGAGCGTTTTCCAAAAAAGAAAAAAAAAGGGAGGATGGGGGGGGGGTCATTTTTAGGAACCATTCATTGTGTAAATGTTAGTTTCTAGCAAAACTGGCTTTTGTCATATGCAGCGAAATGTATTTTCTAACCTCCCTTGCTTGACATCTTGTCATACATTTGTATGATATCAGCCTGGTTTATCTTAATCTTCTTTACACTCTCTGCCTCTGTTCCCTTCTTTTGAAGGAACAAAGTTTTCCGGCCGATTGAACGGCAGGCCAGCATTAGTGTGCATGAAGGCTTCAAAAGTTGCCTATCATCAATAATGAGGTCTCATTTACACAAATTACTCTGAACGCTGATTAGGTATTATCTAACGGCAAGGGCCACCTCGATCAATCATCATCAGCGCGCCAGGCGCCGATGGACATCGAAAGGTTAACCCAGATCCCGCGAACCCATGGCAGTGTCAGCACAAATCAGTGTGGCAGGGGCCGCCATGCTGTCGATAGAGCAGCTAGACAATTAGGTAATGATTCAAATAGCCGTGCACAGGAGTCAATAAGAAAATGAGCCATCCCGGCATAATTTGAGAATGATTTGTTTACCAATCCATACGAAAGTGGGGGAAAGAGGCACTCAAGTGCAATTGCTTAAATCACACTTCATTCACGTGTTGGGGAACTTCTTTGGAGTTCTGCTGTGGAATGTGAGACGTTTATGGGAATTCATATCCTGAACAAAAGGCTGTGACTGAGTCATTTGTTGTATTTATCTACATGTTTGCCCTTCACAGTGTAGTATAGTGTAAAATAAGGAAAATGATCTGTTATGCCCTCTGCAATCAGGAAACAGTTTAACAAAGCAATAACAAATGAGAGTAGAATAGAGGAGATTAGATGGCTCCATTATAAAATATTAGTAAGAAATTTTAAAATTCATTGAATTTCACCACCTCTGATATTGTGCTGTTAACATACACAACAACCCATAACATTAAAACCAACTATGACTACAACAGTCATATCAGAATATTATGACCACCCCTGGTTTGGAAAGAACTGAGCCCAAGATGTCACAGATGGTCCATGTAAGCAAACCTGTCAGTTTTAGCAGAATGCAAAATGATTGTCTCACAATTTGACTGTCCATATAGGCATGATAATATGGTTCTGTGTAAAGGGTGGTAGCATCTCAGAAACGCTAACTTTGTGGGATGTTCTATAGAGGCCGTAGTAGAGGTGGACTTTTCCAACCACCACCAACTGCATAACCGTAGTGCTCAATGGGCCATTGATGCCACAGGGGCACGACACCTATGAGTGCTACAGAGTAATCACCGTGCCACAGTGGACCACGTAACCTCTGTAATGAGCACAGGAGCAATGAAAAAAGTGTCAGAGATCACTATTGTGCGAACACTCCAAGCCATGGGTGGTTATTTCCACTGTTAGATAGGTGGTCATAATGTTCGATTATGACTGTGTAAACGATAGTGTAGTTTTACAATTGCAGACTGTAGTTCACCGGTTCCTCTGCATACTTTATTACAGTGGTAACCCTATTTACGAGCATCCCTACTAACGAGTATTCCAGGTAACAAGTCGAGATCTCGGAATATTTTTGTTCTAGGTAACGAGTAAAATTCCAAGTAACGAGTAGCGTAAATTTGTTCAATTATGCCAAACCACTAGGGGCGCTGCGGTCATAGCATCCCCTAGATGCTACCATAGAAGAAGAGGTCTGTTAATACCTTTTACCGCTGTCCAGTAAAAGTGAAAGTGACGCTAAGGTAGCAAAAGTTAGTGAACAAGAAAGTTAAATAAATTTTACTTTTACTTTTCATATGATAAGTGTAACCATGCCATACACGTACGCCCGTCCTCCTCTCCTCCTTAGCCACCAGCCTACACGAGCACCGTCAGTCTCCCTCTCATTAGTGTTAGTGTGGGTTGCGCTGGTATGAGTAGGTCTAATTAGAAAAACTGTGCAAGAGACAAAGTCAAGAGACAGTAGCTCATTTTTTGTTGTACAGTATGTGTTGGTCATCCACTAGACATGGTCATATGATGCTGTTGTCTGAATATTTTGGTTGGTGGACTATTGTGAGACCCACAGTGACACTGAGTACCCAACAGAGTGCACAATTGTCACAGTGTTTAAAAACTCATACCAGTGCAAAAGGCACTAACACACCACCACCACCTCTGTGTCACTTCATTGCTGACAATGATCCTGACCTTTAAATAAAAAGATGAAAGGAAGCTTATAAAGTATGTAGATAAACAGATTAGGACTGTAGTCTGTCTCAGAACTACAAAGTAATCTGACACTGAGTGTAGATACGAGGATGTAGTTTTAAACTTATGGCTGATCTGAGTAAGATAGATAACAGACTTTGATTTGCAGAAAGTGTTTAGAGTACTTTTGTTTACAGGACAATTAAAAACCTAAAAATACATGCTTTAGATATGCAGTCCTGAGCTTTATTAGGGATGCATTATGTAGATATCCTGCATCAGCGCTGGTGAAAAACTGGTGCATTCACTAAATGAATTCAGACTGCAGTTTGCAGACCCAGGTTTGATATTTCTAACTGCTTGCCTTGCAAGAGTGTCATTTTCCTGAACTCCTTAGATGAATACAATAAAAATCATGAGTTTTAAAATAATATTGGTATGTCTGTCTCCACTGCAGTACATTAAGTATGTTCATTGTTTATATTTACTTATTTGCATATGGTTAAGGTGTTATTGGTGCTATTGAACATCTGGAAGCACAGTCAGTTTGTCATCTTGAAAATATGTCTTTATTTCTTAACTGAGTAGAAGTATCTCATTGATATTCAACATGAGCCCATGTCCTGACTTCAGTATTTGAAGGCAAGCTCGTTCTGTCCATCGCCAGATTCTGTCAGTCTCCTCGGCTCTTTTGTAATTTGTACACTTGCCATATGGAACATACTCCACCATGTGCGCATTTATGGGTACATATGAATACGTACATCTTATGTATATAAATATATATGTAAGATAAGTGCCTGTATGCGCATGTGTGTAATTTCTGGTCCAGTGTCAGAGTGTAGTGTGTTGTTGTACCATATGAGTGTGTACGTGGGTGGCTGTGCTTTAGGTCAAAGCTGCTTCATGCCAGTGTGTGGAAGAGAGAAACAATTGGCAAGCAGCTCCACTGGAACAGAAAAGTGTTAATGATGGCTGTGATGAGAAAGATGAACATGCGGGTCTAAAAATAAAGACCTGATTTAGACTGGGCGTCTTGTTTGGAGTTGCTTGAAAGGAAGCTGTGTAGGAAATGACATATCACAGTAAACCAGGTGAAAAAAGGACAGTAAACAATCACTGGGGAGCGCTTGTGTGTTCATAAACAAGTGATGTTACTTTGCTTTGAGAATCACTTGTTCTTATCAGGGCTAATTAGAATCTGAAACCAGGGTGGCTTGACTTTTACTCCCAATCAGGGACTGCATAAAAATTTTGAGGCCTCATTTGTCAAAGTAGTGCTGCACAGAATTACATGAATTTCAGACTTTAAAAGGAGCACGCTCTTCCCGTGCATATGCTTACAATAAGGCCATACCTGAACATTTCTTTTCCATCTCAGAACAGCGTGGAAAATGCCAAGCAGGCAACATCTGATTCATTATTTTACAAGTAAATACAAGAATATGGAACATAGAAATATTGCACTTCATCTCTGAGCAAATTCCTCTCCAATCGCGCCGTCGGGACCCAATGGCAGAATCTTGCTGATTTGAATAAGGAAATGAAAGGCCATCTTGTCGATGCACAGCCAGTGTTTGTCTACCACTTTAATACACTGAGCCGCAGTATGAACATGTGTCACCTAATTTTGGAAATTATTTGCACTGTGTTGGGGAAGAAGTGACTGCAAATATGAGAGTGGAATGAGAGCATAAAAGGTCCTCTTGAGGCCACCATGCATATATTCACCTACACTCTCTACAAAAAAATGTCTAATTCCATTGCCTAGCTGCCTTCACAATTGGTATTCATGGTATGTATTGTCTGAAGGCCAGAAGAAGTGCTTTTGCTTTACTGTATGGAGAGCAGAACCGGTCAGTATTTCAGTTTCTCGGAAAAGGGATCGATTTGTGCCGTAAATGAAATCATCAGGAAAAGATATCGCAATGAGTAATTCCAATCACTCTTTACATTTAAATGTGAAAGGGAAGCAGAAGAGGCTAATTGCTTTCTGGAGAGGCGACTTGTCTCCTTTCCTTCCTTTCCTAATACCCTCAGATGGCCCGACAAGGTATTTAGGCATTTTGTCTTGGATTACTTGAAAGAGAGCAATGTGCTCTCTGTCTGCGCTAACTGGTATCAGATACGGAAGCTCCAAAGCCCTTTAGTTGAAATCCAGTGGTGATAATTTCATTGAAAACATGTTTTGCGAGGAGAAAATAGCGTTATTACCTAGTTATGTGGATTATCTTGTCCATAAGGCCTTTGATGTGTGCACAGTGACTGAAACACAGCCTCTGATCTTTAGGGGCTAAGATGAGTAGATCAGATACAATTGGGGGAAAAAGCCCTTCATTTCAAACACAACAATATGAGCTCTTGCATTTCAGTAAAATAGCCAAATCATATCATGAGGACGCTGAAGCATCAAACTGAGAGGGAGAGAAGAATAGGGTTGCTGGAAGCCTTATAGCAGAAGCCTAGCTGCCTTTTGTTTGAAGTCCTGTGAATAATTATGTAGGAAGTACTGAAGTTATTAGTTCAAGTCATGGACTGTTCATTAGTGAGTTTTTATTAGAAATGTTTATTAATGTGCAGTAGCCTACCTTCATCATATGGAATAGACTGTTATCTAGTTATGCAGATTCTGTAGATTTTACATGTGCTGATTTAAGATGAGAGATTCAACTTTTTGTCAATGTGATTGCAAACAATCGAATTTGACTTTTGGCATTTAACCCATCTGTGCAGTGAAACACACACATTAGTGAACACACTAGGCTTTCAGAACACGTGCACGAAGCAGTGGGCAGCCCTATCCACAGCACCTGGGGAGCAGTTGGGGGTTAGGTGCCTAAAACATCATCTGATTTTCACAGTACTAAAAGTAGATAAATTCCTTAAAGTAGATTAAGAGAACCCAGTTAAACAAATGAGACAAAAATATTATACTTGGTCATTTATTTATTGAGGAAAATGATCCAATATGACATTTGTGAGTGACAAAAGTATGTGAACCTGCTTTCAGTATCGGTTGTGAAGCCCCTTTTCAGCAATAACTGTAACTAAGTAACTGTTCTTTACACATTCTTTGGTAGAACAACTTGTGTTGTCTTACTGCATCACCAACCTTCCTTTGGACAGATGTCCTCCCATTTTTCTTTAGAATTTTCTGATATCATTCAGAATTCATTGTTCCATCAAGGATGACAAGCCATCCTGGCCCAGATGCAGCAAAACAGGCCCAAACCATGATACTACCAGCACCATGTTTCACAGATGAGATAAGGTTCTTATGCTGGAATGCAGTGTTTTCCTTTCTCCAAATGTAACACTTTTCATTTTAACCAAAAAATTGTATTTTTTTCTCATCCATCTACAAAACATTCTTCCAATAGTCTTCTGACTTGTCCACGTGATCTTTAGCAAAGATCTTTAGTTCTTTTTTACCAAAATGTTCTTTTTGGAGAGCAGTGGCTTTCTCCTTACAACCCTGCCATGCACACCATTGTTGTTCAGTGTTCTCCTGATGGTAGACTCATGAACATTAACATTAGCCAATGTGAAAGAGGCCTTCAGTTGCTTAGAAGTTACCCTGGGGTCCTTTGTGATCTCTCTGACTATTACACGCCTTGTTGTTGGAGTGATCTTTGTTTGTCGACCGCTCCTGGCGAAGGTAACAATGATCTTGAGTTTCCTCCATTTGTACACAGTCTGTCTGACTGTGGATTGTTGGAGTCCAAACTCTTTAGGGATGGTTTTGTAACCTTTTTCAGTCTGATGAGCATCAACAGCTCTTTTTATGAGGTCCTCAGAAATCTGCTTTGTTGATAATACACTTCCACAAACATGTTGTGAAATGCAGACTTTGATAGATTCCTGTTCTTTAAGTGTCATTTATGAATATAAATCAGCATAGTCAAAGGTTTACCAAAGTAATCCCCTTAATGATGTATTTATATTACTGGTTTATAATCATATTGATTAATGACAGTTTTAGATGCAGAGCTATTTGAGGGATCAGAGGTGCCCTTTATGCACTGAAATTCTTCCAGATGACAATGATAATATGCACTGTAGAGTAAGAACTATGTAAACCCTTTACAATCTTTCTTTGAACAACATTGTTTTAAAAAAATTTTTTTAATTCTTCTATATTTATTGACAAAATGGAGATCCTCTGCACATTACTGCTCCTCAAAGAGCCTTTTCTGGATACTGCTTTTGTACCAAATCATGATTACAGTCACCTGTTGACATCACCTGTTTGAAATCACATGATTATTTTCCATACTGTCTCAACTTTATTTCTGATTAGAGGTTATATTTTACGTATACATCTTGAAACCAGTCCTGTCCAGGGCTTGGCTAGGATAGTGAGGGGGTAGGGGACTCACCATGACCCTGATCAGGATTAAGCAAATAAGATAATGGATGGAACTTGAAAGCAATTGGTATACAGGCAGTGAATATAGGATCAAACTGGAACTAAACATTCAAGACTACAGAGGTGCTTGAAAGTTTGTGAATTTTCTATAATTTTGCATAAATATGACCTAAAACATCATCAGATTTTCACACATCAGAAAAGTAGATAAAGAGAACAAAAATATTATACTTGGTCATTTATTTATTGAGGAAAATTATCCAATATGACATTTGTTACAGGCAAAAGAATGTGAAGCTCTAGGATTCACAGTTTAATTAAAGTGAAAATAGAGTCATGTGTTTTCAGTCAGTGGGATGACAATCAGGTGTGAGTGGGCACCCTGTTTTATTTAAAACTTTACTGTGCAAAAAAGAAGCATTATGTTAAACACGTCCTGAAGCAGTGTCTACTTATCTGGGCTCGGAGGCATCTGGGATGTACTGTCACACAAAAAATCAGCATTCCAGATATTATTTTTTGCAAGAAATGAACACCATGTGCTCCAGACCAAAGACAAAAGGACCATCTACACTGTAATCATCAAAAGCCAGGGTCTGTCATGGTATGTGGTTGTGTCAATGTCCTTGGTAAAAGTAATTACACTTCTGAAAAGTACATTGAGATTTTAGAGCAACATATGCTGCCTTCAAGATGACATCTTTTCCAGATACATACATGTATTTTTCAACAGGACAATGCAAAACCGTAGGCTGCACACATTACAAAGGTACATTACAGGGTCATCGGGCGACACGGTGGCTTAGTGGTTAGCACGTTCGCCTCTCAGCGCTGAGGTCTTGGGTTCGAGTCCGCATCTGAGCGGAGTTTCCATGTTCTCCCCTGTCTGCGTGGGTTTCCTCCGGGGTCTCTGGTTTCCTCCCACAGTCCAAAAACATGGAGATCAGGTGGATTGGATACTCTAAAAAAAATTACCCTGGTGTGTATGTATGCCCAGATATGGTTGGCACTCTGTCCTGGGTGATCCCCCTAGTGCTCGATGCAGTCCTCCAGGTGGACGGTCGCTTCCGGTTGAGAGTACGCTGTGCGCGATTGGCTGCCGCTTCTCACCGGTGTGTGTAGATGGAGTGTGTTGATTGTAAAGCGTCCTTGGGTGTCTAGAAAGGCGCTATATAAGTATAATGTGTATGTAGGTACGACTGTGGAAGAAGAGCTACTGGCTGCTGACCTGACCTCCACAGTGAATGTGTGGAGAATTTTGAAATGAAAATTGCATCGCCAACCTCATACTTCTGCACGTGTGTTTGCAGAAATAATGAGACAAAATAACACCTGAAACACGGTGGGTGCTGTGACATGTGGTAAATGCTGTGATAAAGAATTTAATCAATACCAGCAAACATATTTTCCAAAGTGACAGGTACACAAACCATTTTGTTAGACCCTTTTATCCTGCTTCTCAATGGTCAGGACCCCCACAGGTCAAATAAGTCTTGCAAGTAAGGTTGTGGACGGAGATTTGTTCTGATGTGTTTTCTCCTTCCATAATATGCTCCGGCTTGCTACTTTGGATTTCATTATCCATGTCATCTGCTTCATCTCTTTCCTTTTTATTTGTTGGCAGAGCTTATTTAATGCAATTCAATTGCTTAAGTGTAGAACATCCCAACCTTGTTTACTTCACATGTGTATATTTCAGTGTGTATACACTTGTATATATAAATTGTGAATGTGGGTTTGTACATGGCAAGTATAATTTAACTCACTTAAACATTTATGTAGGTAGACTCATGAGGCTCCCTGTAAATAATAAGATGAACATTGTTCAGAAATGACTGGTGAAAAGACAAATAAATCAGATTGCTCTTTTACTTTTTCTCTAATCGACATATTGTTGTATAACACTGTGTATCACATTGCCTTTCTATAGTGATAATCAGGTCATCTGACTAGCTGACCCTTCACCATTGTTAGTGAGGGCAGGCATAAGCCTCTATCCAGGGCTTGTTGTGATGCAAAAGCTGTTACCCATATCAGCTGGTGGTCTTTGGTCCTCATAGTCTTTACTAGAAAAGGGAAGCATGACACATGCTGTGTGCATCCACCTCCATAAACGGACTCCTTCTGGTTAGGTCCACTAAATGGAGGAGATCTAATAGCCTGGAACAAACAGTGTGGTCACCTTGCTTAATGGATGCCAGTGGGGCAGCAGCCTGATATGATGTGAAGGGGTAAGGAGAGATGATGTGCTCTAGAGTGGGATTAAACTCTCCCCAGCCCCCCGACGGCCAGGCACCATGCTGCTCCTGCTCTTCACCGCTCAAGTAGGGTTACAAGTGTTATTACTCCCGCCATTTAGGACCACCTGATCCGGAGAGATTATTAAATTAACCACAGGGCACTGGCCGTCTATTTAGGGGAACAGAAGTCACTCCAGGGGCCACGTATTCAGCACGGAAAGATCATTAAAGGCCTTGCCATACTGCTGCTTCGGGGAGAAATTACTTGTACAGGTTCTGACCCAATTTGACTCTCAGAGGCTTCATGTTTCCCTCAGACAGTCTGTCCTTTGGAGAGAGATAATACATGTATTAGAGTGACTATGTATTTGTAAGCCTATTTCTGTGAGAGAGTTTCTTTCAAGTGACAGCAAATGATTAACAGTAAGGGGAGTTAATGTTATGATTATAGGGATCAGTTCTGTTTCCTTCCTGATACTGACTTTACAATTCTCATGATATTTGTAACAGAATCTATCAGTCAAGTGTGATGTTGAACATGCTTTATGGTTTAAGTTGGGAGTGTGCTACTTTACACTTTTTCCTTTCTGTCACACCCAGAAAAACATAGAGCCAAAATATATAAAGCCTTATTTTATGGGAGGTGATTCAAAATGATCTGCACTACAACATAATCACCTGCTTTTCAGTACACTTTATCCATCTGTCTACAAAGTTTTTGTATTTCCTCATTAAAACATGTTTTTGACTGAGCTGTGAGACACTAATGCATTTGTCTTCAGCTCTTCATCAGATGTGAGTTTCTGTCCTCTTATGGCTTCTTTCACACCCAGAAAATTCTCAGCATCAATTTTCCAGCGGCTGGTTGACTTTTGAACTTTTCCCTTCCATACTCTGCTGTTTACTCTCAGTCTCGTCGTGATGAATCCATGTTTCAACACCAGTAAAGACATATGGTGACAGAGACCTAGTACAGGAAGTGTTGATAAGACATTGTTTTGTGGATCAAATGTGGATCATGTTTGATTTACCCTTGTATGGTGTGTAATTCCACTATTTGAGTTTAAGTGCAAAATGCATTTAAAATGTCATTCCTTGTTGCTTCTAGGTAACATGCCTTTAAACTGTATGCTAGAAGGGAACAGTGTTGATCTAAATTTGTATTTTTTGTCATTAAAAAAAGAAATTTTTTTTTTCCTTATTACTATTTTTGCATATTCTCTCAAGGCAACATGGGCCATATTAAGTAAAATTGTGTCCAAATTTTAATCAGTGATTTCATAATGCATACAGCAAAGGGTTAAGTTGATTTTTTGATTTTGAGGTTCAACCAGTTGCAATTACATTAGATAGCATAATTAATAATAATGCAGCTTATATCACCCATCTCCATGATGCATGCTCTGAAATTCTTGCATGTATCATCGAAATGTATTGTTATCCTATACGTACATTTTTCTCAATTATTTTTGAAGGGCTTTTAGTTTAATCAAATGGAGTAGAACACCTCTGAACTTGTTTTATTTATTTATTTTGAATGCGTTGATTTAATTGATTGAGTGCTTACAAGCCATGATTGGCAACCGCTGCTGAGTGCTTCACAGTGTACAGCATTTATTAGCATCAGCCCTCCAAACCAACTGGACAGGATGTCCTACTATTTAAGCTATGCTTCTCAAACAGCAGATCCGCTAAATCATTGTCAATAAATAAATATGATCATTCCCTGCGCAGACAGCTGTTTGTGACAGCTTTGTTGTCTTGACTGGCTGCATGCTGTCAGTCTCGCAGCGCTAGAAGTGAGTTTTATACAGTCTGACTGCTAGCCGAGGAGCGGAGGACATTTGCACATGAATCAATTGTCAACATCACTGCTTCCTGACAACTCGGCGACAGCTCTGAATCTCCAAGAAGCGTTGTTCTGCACTTTCCCTCTTTGCCGCATCCAAAGTTTGCTCGGCATTTCTTTTTATTCTCACACACCTATGTGATCTGATGGCAGAATATCAAGGTGAGCTCATTATTATAAAGAACAAGAGTGCGGAAAGCCTCAGAATTATGAAGGTAAAGAGGACAGGAAATCAGATGAAGCCTATTTTTTTTCCTTCCACATCCACATTCGCTCTTTCAACAGCTACTTGAAAGTGAGTCAGTCAGATTATGATTGAGGCTCTTGTTGCTGAAGATAACATTTGCTAAATCAGTCACTGTCTGACTCTCGCACTCCATTTGCAGACAACTTGAAAAGCCCTCTCCAACTTGGCTATTTTGTAATGCTCTGTCATTCACGCAGCATTTGTGGGGGATGAAATGAATAGATAAGCAAATAAATATAGGCACAGCGTGACCATTTATGATAAAGAAACCTGCTTTTACCATAAATAACGTATCGTTTCCAGACTCCGAAGCAGCTGATTGAAGGGTGGATCCTGCCTTTACTGAGTGCCCACATGACCAGTAAAATAGCTATAGAAGTAGAACAGTTTTTAAGGCTATAGATCAGTGGTTCCCAGTTCCATAATTGGTCTTGTGTATCACAACTGGGGACTGACAGTTATTAACTTTTTGTGACCAATGAAATATTGATTTTAAGGCACCAAAAAGCTGATCATCTTTAGTGCCATGGCAGCTGCATAACATAACATGACGATTCACTGAAGCTAAGCAGGCTTTGGTCTGGTTAGCACTTGAATGGGAGACTCTCTAGACTATCTAGAAAACCATGTGTGGTTGGTAGGAGGAAAAGGAGGCACTATTCTTGTATTCTGATCTCAATGTCCCAGTGAAGTGATGGGAACACTTTATGAAGCTGTCTTTTGGATGAAATATAAAACCAAGGTCTTATTTATCTTGGATCAGAAACATTACTCCAATGTTCTGTTAAAAGATTTTCACTCTTAATCATCCTCATTTTCAAAGACTTGGTCTCTCATCACCTCTCTGCTTAGCTAATAGCCAGTGGCAGGCTGGCTGCCATCACATCATTCAGATGGATGCTGAACACTCTTGGTATCTGACACATCTCTCTGTTGTCCAATCTGTCCCAGAGGTCAGCGGTTGAGTGTCTAGAAAAGCTCTATAGAAATGTAAGTAAATGTGAGTAAATAAGTGAGTAGTGTGCAAAAAATAGACTACACAGTGCTTTGCTGACTGATTTATTGATTTTCACCTGAATTGTCTTACTGTTATTATTCTCATTTGTCACATTGATTAAGTTTCTGAAAGCGAATTAGCGATTGTACCATGAGCTATGACACCATGTAGTGTATATTAATATAAGCCTGGAGACTTACTCTTAAACTGGTGTAGATAAAACCTTGACTGGACATAAACAGCACAGCATTCATTCAAATTTCTCAAGACTTAAATGGTTTGCACTGACAACCTCCAAACTTGCATACTAACTGACAGAGGCTGCCATAGTAGATTTGAGCTAAACCAGATAATCTATGCAGCGGTGAATGCTGATGAAGACTTGTTAGGTATCTTTTCCTCAGTGGACTATGTGGCTTCACTATTTCTGCCTTAAAGGCCAATTTATAGTGCAGGGTGACTAGTGTTTCTCAACAAAAATCACATAAAAAGATACAATTTGTGTTGTGTTGTGATGTAGCAGACCTTGTCACATGCATAAAAATATGAAAGGATGCAAACATCATCATTTGCACTGATTAGATAAAAAGTAGAGTCTGGTCAGAAAATATCCACATTTATATGACCGTTCTTGAGGGGATTGCAGGGATCATAACGAAACATAATAGACACCCAAATTGCAGTATTCAGACACTGGCATATCTAATGGTTAACTGAGAAACATATGTTAATGATGTCAAATAATTCAAATATTTGATCACCACTAATCACACGATACATTATGTGATATATATGAAAGTCATGCAATCACAGGGCAACCATGCAAGCAGTGTAAACCTTTTTCTCCTGCTCTTACATCTCTTCATATAAGGATTTTCTGAAATGCCT
>BRDA01025715.1:0-11410 GCA_036984385.1 Crenuchus spilurus
AGCAGCCGGGAGCAGCTCTTCCAGCATTTATGTTAAAATTAAACAATAAAAGCAATTCTGTAAACATCTTTCACTAAAGTGCGCTCATGCACGTACGTTTTGCTTCCTTACGTTCTGTCATTTCTTTTCTTTTGTGGCCAATTTACTGGTCAAGTTCAAGTTTTGTTAGAGGAACTCACAACAAACTTTCAGAAACCATGAACTGTAAAACGACAGAAAGAAAGGAAATAAACTCTTACAGGCTGCTTGTGGCAGCCTTGAAGGTTCCGAAAAAAATAAGTTTGTCTTCTTCATTTTCCTTTTAGACAACAATGGCAGAACAGTTGCACACAAACCTCTTGGCATGAAAAGGATAAGTAGGCTCAAGTGTAAGCTGGTAAAATAGGAAACAGAAAAAACAGAAAGTTCTTCAGGGCTCCACAAAATGTTCTGCTGTTCCAGTAAGTAGGGCATCAATGAGGTCTTTAGAAAAATAACCCGTGGCATTGAGGCAGATTGCAGTCGGGCATTACTGAGGGCAGTCCTGCGGTCAGCCGTGTCCTCAGGGAGCCTCTGGGGTAAAGGTCCTACAGGCTTTAATGAAGAGTTCCCAATTATTGATGGCCTGCTGGAAGCTGGGAAGGTCTGAACTTTTGGGTTCCTCTGACAGACCTACAGAACCGTCCTGGAGTGTGGACAGAGTGGACATTCCACTGCATCTCCAAAGACAAGAATATGCTGAAAAATCCATCATTAAATTAAAAAATGACATTTTATATTCATTACACGTACAGTGACACATCTCCAGCCTGTTCTGTTTGAATGTTAATCCTGCTTGAATAATAATGAACTCCAAATGAATCATCTGAAATTCTGCTAGACGACTGTGTTGACTTTGGACTAAACACAGTGGACCAACAGCAGCAGCTCAAACCATCACAGACTGCAGAACCTGCACACTGGACTTCAGACAGCTGGACTGTGTGTCTCTCAGACTCTAGGAGCTGATTTACAGATGAAATGTAAACACAGGTCTGTAAATCTAAACACATGATGGTAAAATTGACGTAAAATGAAGCTGATATACGACTGTTACAGTAGGAGTGATAACTTTTTTGCTCACTTGGGGGCAGCGCTGGTTACTGCTGTATTGTGTGGCTTCCTTGTGGGCATCTTGCCACTTTTACCAAATTGTCCTTTTTTATCAGATATTTGACCTTCTATCAAAAGTAAGTGATCATATCTGTTTTTAACTTGCTGTATCAACATTGACAGCAGTTTGTCTAAACTCACAATCAGGTGTTAGGTCTGGACTGTTTATACTCAGCCCTGAAGACGGGTTGAGAGGAGACTCTGTGAGAAATATTAATGTGCAGGTATTTGTTTGCTCTGTCTCGGATGTTTTTGTCTTTAGGGGTATTTGTGTTAGATCGATTTGACTCTGGTGGTCAGACTCCTTCTGGGTGTCTCTGAAGTCCTGCACCTGCCCTTTTCTGTGCTCATGTGTATGCATATTTTTATTGATGCTGTCAGGGGCGAATGTAAGACTTTAAGACAAAAAGTAGCTTCTTGGCTTGGATTTGAAATGTAACAGGAAGTGGAAGTGTCATTTTTAGATGCCAGGCTCCATCTGCAGCTCAAAATGCACAATAAGCCACAGCAGGAGGCCAAAACCGGATCCCAAAATTCAGAGCTTTAGCGAGAAGGAGGGGAATTTGACTGTAGCCGAAACACTAATCAGGCAAAGGCGCTGAGCCAGACCAGCCGGAGCAGACCAAGATAAACTCGGCAGTAATAATGACCTAAAAAGTCTGCAGCCGGTGTTGAGTGTCAGGTAACGAAAGCTTCACACTGCTCAGCCCAGCATATCAGTCCTGGACCGTCCTGCATGACTTGTGCTTAGTCTGTCAGTTACACAGGAAGAATAATTCACTGGATAATAATTCATGCTGCATCCGAGTGACATTTCCTCACCGTGTTAAGACATGTTTTATAATCATCATGGGTTGCTATGAGCTGTCTGGCCTGACAGTAATCTCCAGAGGAAGCCACGTACATCACTCCTTTAGCTTCCTGTAGTTTTCTCTGCGGTCCGCTGGGGTTGAAGCAACTCCGGAGAAATTTCTGCCGCTCGAGTCTCACTCAGCCAGAACACGGCTCAAGCGTTCCCTGCCAGATTCAGCCGTGTTATGTAAAACATGTCTGCTCCTCTGACAGAGGAAGCATGCAGTCGAGAGTGTTTTCCTTTTGTATCAGGTTTAAAGTCCCCTGACGGGACAGGGTGTGATAGAATGAAGTACAGAGGAAGTGTGTGTATGTGTGTGTTTGTTGAAGGGTTTGTAGGAAATGAAGGATAGAGTCCAGGTTGCAAAGCTCTAGTGAACAGAGCATCCGTTTATGGGCTGTAGTGTCATCTAGCATCAACATTAAATCTCATTTATTTTTATTCATAATTTCATTCAAATATTTGACATCAATTTCATGTAAATTAACATATTTCAAGACTGACTGTAATTTAAGAAATACAGAATTATTGCAACATGTGATGGTGAGACTATAAACAGTATAAACACTGTGTATCTCTCAGAGCTACAGCTGCCACATTCCTAATATCAACACTCCTGAACCAGAGACAACATCACACGTGTCTTACCTGGACTCAGCAGAACCAGAACTGGACCTGAGTCATCATTTCATTAGTAAATCAGTTCCTAGAGTCTGAGAGACACACAGTCCAAGCTGTCTGAAGTCCAGTGTGCAGGTTCTGTAGTCTGTGATGGTTTGAGCTGCTGCTGTTGGTCCAAAGTCAACACCTACCAGGAGATTTTACAGCACTTCATGCTTCCATCTACTGACCAGCTTTATGGAGATGCCCAGCAGCTGCCCACAGTGCCAACACTACTACTGCTCATCATATGACTGTGACTGATTGGCACAAACTCCTCATACTGACCCCCATTAAAACATAAAGAGACATTAAATATGTCATTTTACTGTAATAATATAAAATATGACTGTTCCTTTTTTAATTAAATCATGAACAAAACTAGTGTCACAATATTCTATGTTTGTAGTGGTTGGTACAGTATAGTTGGTAGAGGATATTAGCAGAGACGTTGATTATTAGGGTCTTTAGCGAAGGCCCAGCTACAGCCCAGGTCTGCAGCATTTGGTCTAAAGCAGACATTGCCAGACAGATGGGTGGCAGAGGCAGAACCACCCTCTGGGCAACAGAACTGTGGCTAACCTGGTGGTGGTGGGAGGAAGGAGGATGATTGTGATGGTCAGTCCCTGCAGAGGCAAATTGCTTCCATTTAAACTCTTGTAGTTGCTTTTGATTGACCAGGAAGCCAAATGAATGGGTGGCAGTGCTGGCTCAGGTAAAGGCTGATGAGTGCAGTGGCATTGTTTTTATTGTAGAACTTTCATTTCTACTTCCATTTCTCTGTGATGACGTCACTATTTAATGGTCATTAAAGACTAATAGTTAATAAAAACTGTCGTTACATGTAAATGTGTAAAGACAGAAAGTACAGTATGTATCATTAGACTAGCAGCTGAGTCACTAACATCTACAATAAAATGAGCAAAAACACTATTAAGACTAAATATTAGCATTTCTACACACATGTATTACATCAATAACGTCAGACGCTCCTAAAACCACTGACACACTCTGCTGGGGGCCAGAAATGAAGATTGGAAGACGCTTATTGGCTAAAATTATGTTGTATTTTGTGTCAGCAGGGCAGTGATTGGCTGTTGCTTCTCTGACTGAAAAGGTGGGGTTGACTGGCCAATAGAGGGCGCTATTTTGACCCAATTCCCCAATCAACCCACCCATCTGCTAGGACTCTCCCAATCACTTATAAGGTCCCTGACTGTAGGAGAGTGAAGACTAGCACAGGCTCATCTGACACATGTGAAGTCAGGCTCCGCCTCTTTTCTAAATGCTGCTGATACATCATCACTGGGCAGCCAGCAGTGGAAAGTGCAGGACCCCAGTTCTGATACATCAGCTAACAGACACAGCCAGCGGACATTGGAGTGTGGTAGTAATGGATGCAGAGCATCGCCAGTTTTGCTCTCTCGGGCCCTGACAGTCGATGGCAAGCAGCATGAACGGGATTTGATCTCCTGATCTTCTGGTCATAATGTCAGTGCCTTAGTCTGCTGAGCAACATTTATTTGGGCCTTTTTATTTTAATTTTCTATACCTACATATTTTATGTATGTATGTGCTAAACATGCTCAATAATATGTAAAATATAAATCAGATGCTATTACATGACACAGGGGCAGCCGTGGCCTAGTGGTTAAGGATGTGGTTCGATCCCCAGGCAGGTCATGACTGAAGTGCCTTTGAGTAAAGCACCTAACCCCCAATTCTAAGTCACTTTAGATAAAAGCATCTGCTAAATGCCTCAAATCTAAATATTAATAACCAATTAAAACACTCACTGATATTACTTCAAATGTTGCCATAATGTTAGTGTTTAACTGTGAACGTTCTGTGAGAAACGTTTAAAAAATGTTATGCAACCTATTATGACATCACACGTTTTCAGAACATTCTGGGGAAAAAAAATTTCTGTATGGCTAACTTTCCTGTAACCTTTGATAAATGTTGCTGAATGTTCTTATAACAACTTTAAAAAGACATGCCAGTCAATTTGTGTGAGCTTTCTTGGTCTGAAAACATTACATTTGACAACTTTCCTTTATTACACAATAAGGGAACTCATTAGAATGAACTCCACTCCCATCCAAATAGCTCCACCTACAGCTGTCCCATTTTGATTTTGTAACTCCTGTACAGAGCTTTGTTGAGAAGCTTTCCGAGAAACATTGTAACACAAACCATTATCACATCACACATTTTCAGAACATTCCAGGAACATTATGTCTATAACTTTCTTGGAACATTTTAAAGATGTTCTTATGAGGTTCTTTGTTTGCTGGGTTACTTCTGAATGTACTAATATTACAATAAGAGAGGTATGGCTACATCGTTGTATAATACAGGTCGACTAATACAGTGGTAACCCTACTTATGAGTTTAATCCGTGCAGGAGCCAAGCTCGTTAGCTGGTTTGCTCGTTAGCTGGATGCATTTCCCCCATAAGAATACATGTAAAACTGATTAATCCGTGTCAGCCGGCCAATATACAGTATACTTTAATATGCTAAATAATGTGTTTATATGGGTTTTTAAAACATAAACGAGACGACGACGGTGCTTGTGTAGGCTGGCGGCTAAGGAGGACAGGAGGACGGGCGTACGTGTATGGCATGGTTACACTTATCATATGAAAAGTAAAAGTAAAATGTATCTAACTTTCTTGTTCACTACCTTTTGCTGTCTTTGTGTCACTTTCACTAGCACTTTCACTTTCACTGGACAGCAGTCAAAGGTAATGACTGACCTCTTCTTCTACGCTAGCATCTAGGGGATGCTACGACCACCGCGCCCCTAGCAGTACGCATACTTGAACTAATTTAGGCTACTCGTTACTTGGCATTTTATTCGTTACCTGGAACAAAAATATTCTGAGATTTCGACTTGTTACCTGAGTGGGGATGCTTGTAAGTAGGGGTACCACTGTATTGTTCTTATTACATCTATGTTCCCTAACGAGGAAGCAGTATTTAAGGGCATTCATGACCTGGTGCTTAGAGATCTGGTCTTGTGACCAGAAGGGTGCTGACTTGATCAGTCAGGCTTCATGACTAAAGGGCCCTTGAGCAAGGCACCAAACCTACCATCCCGTCACATCTTATGTCAATGTCTAATGCCTGGTCCATATCACAGGATTACAAATCCTAACCAGTAATGAAAATGTGACACACCTTACATATGATGGTTCCACCAAATTTTCCATCCTTGATCATTGTCTCCATCTTCTATGAATGAAACACAACACACTTTCAGATTATGCATGGCTCCCATCCTCAAAACCTTGCAGAAATTTATTGTGAACTGGATGGAAATGCTAGCAGTGAAGGCTTTCTGCTCAGAACAAGCTAAGAAAAAGGAAAGGATGTGGATGAATGAAGCCATGGCTGAATAAAAGGGGTCAGCAGGGCTTATACACACTGTAGCACAAGCTTGGGGTGAATACACACATATATACATATGTACATTAATTTATAAATGATCGCTGATAAAAGCTGCCATGTTTTTAACTTCTCCTGTTCAAACTATTCAGCTCGGCTCTCGTTGGTTAACGGTCTTTCAGGCATGATGTTAATGTCATGTTTTACACAAGAGGATCAGCCTCCACCCCGCACTAAAGGTAAGGAGTCGTAAATATTCAACATGTTTAATATTTAAGATTCACAATCAGGGCGGCTTCGGCAGCACTGAGAGAAGACAGGAAAAGTGAAGACTGGATTATAGAAGCCTCACACTACAGGATCATCTGTGAAGATCATTGCTTACCATCATCTTGAAATCAGGAGACCTTTTATACTCGTCATGATTAGCACATCAGCCCAATTAGTCTGTAGTGTGGACCAGAAATTACACAATTATTATTTAATAAAGATATTCTCACAGGAGAATGATTTCTTCTTGAGTTCTGGTTCCTCTTGATTGTTCTTACTGGTTCTCTGACTGAGCTTTTCTTTTTAAGTCTTGGTCTGTCTTGTTTTTATCTGATTCTCCAAGATGTTTTTTCTTTTTGAGACGAGGTTCTTCTCAGTGGTTCTTCTTCGTTTTCAGAGTCTTGGTTTCTCTCAATGGTTCTTTCCAATGCTTAGAGATTTTTGTCCTTTTGAGTCTCGGTTCCTGTCAGTATCAGACATCTTTTTGACTATGTCTGTTAGAAAGTGCGCCACAAGGAGCTTAATTGAATCTAATGGATGCACCGACGTTTCTAGTCTGTTTTTCCAGCCATGAACAAAAACACTCTTTTCTTCAACATTTTAACATGACAGAATAAGACAGTGTGAGTACTCTTAGCTGTCCATGTTCCAGCACAGACACTGAAATGCTTTACCATCCGACCCACTTTCTTCTTCTGAAACTAGTTTCCACCACTGGATCTTACACGCTGCCCGTACCAAAGTCTCTCCCTGAGTTACAGTTCTTACTACACTTCTCTAGGATCAGACGGAGTCTTCTGCAACCCAGGAACATCAGCACCTAATGCTCAAACTCACTGGGTGATGACTTACCAAGGCTACATTCAGACAACTCAGGACCTCAGGTCAGACTCCTGCTGGCTACAGATTATTCCATTAAAGCTTAAGCACATCCTTAAAAACCAGTTCCTTCCTAGTTGTCTTGAATCACACTGTGTCTGCCCTCTCCCAGTTAGCGCTGCTCTACTGATGCTATGCATTGCTGTTTTCAACCTGTTCCACTAAAGCCCTAGCCGCTGTCCTGCTCCAGAAAAACAGCCATCCATTTTTGACGAAGGCCCAGAATCAGCAGAGGCCAGATGAAGAGAGTGATGAAGAGAGTGATGATTCATATTTACCAGCAGACCTTGGCAATATTTCATGCCGATGACCTGCTCGCCCCCAACTCCTCACTTTAATGTGTTTTGATGTCACTCTGCTGTGAGTGTTTGAATGCACATGGATGTGATGCTGCCGTTGTGTGTACACATGTTGTTAAATGCTCTGTATTCATGCATGTCAACACATTGATATGTTTGCATGCATGCAGTAAAAAAGTAAAAGAACTGTGAGGTCTCTCAGATGCAGAGTTTATATTTGCAAGGCTGATTGTGTACAGTATATTAATAGCAGAATACTATATATTCAACGTATACACGTCAAAAGCTAATGAAGGTCAGCACAAGGCCAATCAGACCAGCTCCAAAACTCTCCACAGTGTCTTCTGAAAACTTCAGAATCTCCAGCTCACTGAACCAGGCCTGAAGATAAAGTACACAATTATTGGCCAATGTGCTTCCACACAGAGGAATTTGATCCAGTTTAAGCCAACTGTGCAGTGAAGCACACACACACACACACTAGGGGGCAGTGAAAACTGGGGCCAAAGTGGTGGGCAGCCCTATTCATGGCACCCAGGGAGCAGTATAGGGGTAGTTGTCTTGATCAAGGGCACTTCAGTCATGGCCTGTTTGGGGACTGAACTGGGCTGAACCCAATACCACTACAGCTTTTCTACATCTCCGTAATATCTCCAAGTTAAGAAATGCGTTCATTACTTCTAGGTTAGATTACTGTTATGATATGCAGACATGGGCATGTTGGTGATGGTCAAATTGACAAAGATGTGGAAAAGCAAGTCAATTAGCACCAACACCAAACTAAGACTGATGAAAGCCTTGGTCTGGCCAGTAGCTACATATGGATGTGAAGCCTGGACACTGAAGAAAGAGGAAGAAAGATGTATTCAGGCTTTTGAGAACAAGTGCATCAGGAAGTTGTTGAAGATCTCATGGATGAAGATGATGACCACTGAGCAAGTCTATGAGATGCTAGAACTCAAAAGGTGTTACTGATGCACGTTAAATCCCACAAGTTACGTTACTTTGGTCATGTGATGAGGCAGCACATGAGAGCATTGAAGGAAGTGTTATGACTGGACTTGTGGAGGGAGTCAGAAGACATGGGAGTCCAAGAATAACCTGGATGGATAACATCAAGACGTGGACTGGATTATCAGGTGCTAGCCTGCTACAAGCAACCAGAGACAGATGGCATTGGAGAGAAGTGACTCGTCTGTGCAGCCTACCATCGCGAAGTGATGACGGCGTGTGACATGACATAGATTACTGTAATGCACTGTTATCAGGATGCTCAAGCAGAAACCTAAATAAACTTCAATTAGTTCAAAATGCAGTAGCCAGGGTTCTTACTAAAACCAGAAAATTTGACCATATTATGAACCATCTCGTTTACTTAGATCACAGGGTGCTGGCTTCTTGATAGTTCCCAGAATTCAGAAATAATCAGCAGGGGGAAGAACCTTCTCTTATGGCCCCTCATCTTTGGAATAACCTCCCAGACAATGTTCAGGACTCAGTCACAGTCTCAACCTTTAAGACTAGGCTGAAAACATATCTGTTTAGTTTGGCTTTTGGTAATTAATACTTTACATTATAGAAAGGTTATAGGTCCAGTTGTGCACTGACTTAGGGATTTATAGTGAACTGAGATGCTGGGGCTGTCATACCGCTGCTCACGCCATCACTCAGGTTTGTTGACGGTAGGGAGCTCCCATGCCTGTTTACCTTCTGGCTCTCTCCTTTTAGGTAGGCTGTTCTAGATAGTTCTGCTGGAGTCAATAGCCACACTCTGATATGTCTCATAATCCCTGTGCTCTATCAATCCAAACAGAACTAATTCCATTTTTGTCTTTACCGAGTGAGTGATTGCCCACTAGTCCGGTCCAAGGCTGATGGAAGACTGATTACTATTCTCTGCATGATGCTTCCCTGGATCAGCTGCCCAAAAACAGCCAATTACTATGGCCTGCTCCAGATGCCCTACTCTACTGCCCACATTGGAGTTCATATGGACTTTTTGGCCGTTATCATTTTTACCGTTATCATCATCATTCCCGTCCCACTACTGTCACCATATCAGTTCACCTGAACATTACAAAAACATCATATGATTATGATTTATCACACACTTAGAATTAGCAGACCAGAGGAGGATGGGTCCCCCATGTGAGTCTGGTTCCTCCCAAGGTTTCTTCCTCCAGCTCTGAGGGAGTTTTTCCTTGCCACTGTCGCCACTGGCTTACTCACCAGGGATTAGGGATTAATGATTTGATATTTGTTATTACTAACCCTGTAAAGCTGCTTTGTGACATCAGTTGTAAAAAGCGCTTTATAAATAAATTTGATTTGATTTGACCTGAGATTTTAATCACCCCAGGGGATAAAGATAATTAACAAAACTAGGCAAAATCATTCAAAATGAGTCCAGATGTCCAATTCCAAGTAAAACCAGGCCAAAACCATCCAGCCAGAAACAAAAACAAAGCAAATGACTCAAAACTAGTCCAAGCCCAATATATTCAAAGTCAAACTAAACCAGGAAAAACTGCAGCTCCAAATGTACAACAACAAACAGAACTCTACATTCAACATGTGCACCAAATCCATTTGAATGGGCTCTTACACTGGTCACATGATCACACTCACACCTTCAACACTTCCTCTTGTACTGTGCACTGATACATTATACACACTCACACCATCAACACTTCCTCCTGTACTGTGCACGGATACGTTATACACACTCACGCCATCAACACTTCCTTGTCTTTTGTCATTGATGATGTTTTTACACTCTGATATAACTGACTGGTGTGCTCACTTATTTATACATGTAGTAAACACTGTTGCATCACATTTAGATTATCCCCTTTGGACTTTTCTGCCGTATTTTTTGCATGAGGAAATAACATTTGGCTCATTTCAGTTCTGCTCTGCCTGGTTTACTGTTTCTCTTTAATAAATACTTGCACTTGGATCCGGGCTTATGTCAGTAATTACACTATACAGGAGGAAGTGTTGATGGTGTGAGTGTGTATAATGTATTTGTGCACAGTACAGGAAGAAGTGTTGATGGTGTGAGTGTGTATAATGTATCGGTGCACAGTACAGGAGGAAGTGTTGATGGTGTGAGTGTGTATAATGTATCAGTACACAGTACAGGAGGAAGTGTTGATGGCGTGAGTGTGTATAATGTATCTATGCACAGTACAGGAGGAAGTGTTGATGGTGTGAGTGTGTATAATGTATCTGTGCACAGTACAGGAGGAAGTGTTGATGGCGTGAGTGTGTATAATGTATCTGTGCACAGTACAAGAGGAAGTGTTGAAGGTGTGAGTGTGTATAATGTATCTGTGCACAGTACAGGAGGAAGTGTTGATGATGTGAGTCTGTATAATGTATCTGTGCACAGTATAGGAGGAAGTGTTGATGGTGTGAGTGTGTATAATGTATCGGTGCACAGTACAGGAGGAAGTGTTAATGGTGTGAGTGTGTATAATGTATCAGTGCACAATACAGGAGGAAGTGTTGATGGTGTGAGTGTGTATAATGTATCAGTGCACAGTACAGGAGGAAGTGTTGATGGTGTGAGTGTGTATAATGTATCAGTACACAGTACACAGGAAGTGTTAATGGCGTGAGTGTGTATAACGTATCTGTGCCCAGTACAGGAGGAAGTGTTGATGGTGTGAGTGTGTATAATGTATCTGTGCACAGTACAGGAGGAATTGTTGATGGTGTGAGTGTGTATAATGTATCTGTGCACAGTACAGCAGGAAGTGTTGATGGTGTGAGTGTGTATAACGTATCTGTCCCCAGTACAGGAGGAAGTGTTGATGGTGTGAGTGTGTATAATGTATCTGTGCACAGTACAGGAGGAAATGTTGATGGTGTGAGTGTGTATAATGTATCTGTGCACAGTACAGGAGGAAGTGTTGATGGTG
>BRDA01025725.1:0-34993 GCA_036984385.1 Crenuchus spilurus
TATATATATATATATATATATATTTGTAATGTATATACCTCCTACATTCATTAAACTGTAGATTTAAGTGTTATATTTTACTAAAAAAAACCACTTAAGAGCCAAACAT
This sequence comes from Crenuchus spilurus, assembly GCA_036984385.1. Lineage (NCBI taxonomy): Eukaryota > Metazoa > Chordata > Actinopteri > Characiformes > Crenuchidae > Crenuchus > Crenuchus spilurus. Next base: position 110 of record BRDA01025725.1, read on the forward strand.
ACCAATTTTGGTGCAAGATAGTCTCACAAGTGACTCTGGTGTATCAGATCTTCCTGCAGAAAATCCTGATTTATTTTTGTTTCTTTTCTTTAAGATGTCAACGAGATCAAGGCATCTAAGCCCTGAAAACAACTAATCACTATTAGAATGTCAAAATGTCCACTTGTATTAGTACACTTGAAAGACTATCCCTTTCACCAAAGCAAAGATGATCATATACCCTTAGATCCCCAATCAGAGCTGTGGAGAGTTCATGCCATAATAAGCATTTTCAGTTCTCCCATGATTGGGTTTTGTTATCTACCCATTTCCATTTAATTGACTTTTTTTGCCTGGATGCAGATGAGGAATCTCAAACTGCATAATTAAGCGCGGCAGCATTATTCTGCTCTGGGGGGGTGGGAGTGGGGGTTTCTGGGCTTCTGTCCCCCAGAGTTCAGTTAGAATTCTGAAACATCATTTCTCTCATCATTTGCAGATCAGGGTCTGTAGTCACAAAGTATCTCAAGATAAGAGCTCTGACCTGAGCAGCTTCCCAAAGGCATCCTCGCATTAAGATAATCTTCCCTACTAAAGAGGATGTTTATAATGATAGTTGTGCTAACATGTTGCACAGGTCTTAGTGCTTCTCAGCTCTGATTAGGTAGGTCAAATAGAAGTCTGCACTTCTGCTGATGCTTTGCAAACACAGTTCCCAGATTACCGTGTTTAAAGTTTAAAATAATAGCCTTTAAACTATGTGCAGGGTAACTGAGCTATAATTGTTAGTATACAGTCATACATCAAAAAATGAACGAGTGAGTGAATCATTCAGTGAATCACTTAGGGACACATAGGGGCTATTATGAGCCAGTCTCTGCAAAATGAGTCTTGTGTATGACTCTTGAGAGTAATTTGCACAAGCTTTTTGTCTGTGATGTTTGTTGATATAAGTGTGGAGAACTACATTTGAGCATTGGTAAGCGTTTTCTGTTTCTCCACTCTTAAATGACTGTTGTAGGCATGACCGGGGCTCAGATCTCAATGTGGGATGTGGATCAATACAGTCTTTTATCTATGACTAATGTCTTTTTTTAACGCTTTATCCGTGGCCATTTCATCTGTATACACTCTCAGACAAAAGGACTGTCACTGGGGGCATTGCCTCTCCTGCCACAGAGTTAGATCACTAAAGGTACTGGATATATGTCCAAATGTTGTGGATGCCCCTTCTAATGAAAGCGTTCATACTTTATTGCTGACACAGATGTACAAATGCACACACTCAGCTTGTCTAGTCACTATATAGTCAGTTATACCAATGAGTGTAGATACAAGGTATGTGTACCTAATGAACTGTATGTGATCTGCTCAACATAAACCATTACAACAGTGTCACTGCAGTGCTGAGAAAGATCCACCTATTCTGTTGTGGTCCTGTGGGGGTCCTGACCATTGAAGACCAGGGTGAAAGGAAGCTAAAAGAGGAAACTGAGAAACTGATAGACTACAGTCTGTAATTGTAGAACTAACGTGCAACTATGTGATCAGTGAAGCCTATTAGTGTAGATACAATGTATGCATACTTAATGAACTGTACCTGTGATGTACCTTTCTTCTTACAGTGTGCTATATTTTGTATTGAGAAAGAAAGAAAGAGAAAGACAGAGCAAGCACCTGGACAAGCCTCCTCGTGAGTATGCGAATTTGCTCATCTAATCCATCCTCAGGTCTTGTTGGCAGGGCCCAGGAGGGCTGTGATGTAATTAGTTTTGCACAGGTGTGCCTTGTTTGTGCAGGTGTCCTCTGCTAATGTTCTTGTCTGCCACAATTACATCTTTTAATACAGAATATCAATGTTAAAATTTGTCTTCATTGCGATATACACATTTCTCAGCGGTTCTCATCTATTACACATTAGAATTCACTTTCTGACACATGTTGTCTGATTGGCTTCCAACTTGCTTCTATGAATATGAAAGTGAGGCTTTAGAGTGTATATCAGCATGTGTATTTGGAAAGCTTTTAAGGCTGATGTATAAAGCTCTCATGAATAATTGAGAGTGGATCATATCCTTATGGTACCAGTAAGAGGGCACAGGTTAAAAGGTTTACTTCATAAATGGTCAAACTGTGATGGATGCAGCTTTAAATTCTTGTTCTCTTGTCTCTCCGCAGTTTTTAAGATATTGACACTGTTCCAATTCCAGATTGTTTGGTGTAATTGTGTGATATGTGCTTGTATACAGCTTTTAGAATGGACACAAGGTTTCTGCATATATGATTTTGCTGATTTTTTCCCCCATAGGAATGAATGAGGTGTAAAGGTTTTGGCACCCTTCAAATGTAACAAAGATACAATTACACTAACACCCAAACAACCACATGGGTTACAACAGCAAGGACTCATTAATACCTGGAAAAACCACCTGATCCAACATTTAAAAAAAACATATTGGATAAAATAGCAACCACCTAGCAACATGTTAGCAACCACTAAGCAACATCATGGCAAAGGCCTGAAATGCAAAAACAATCAACTAGCTACACTGTATGAACAATCAAGCATCCAAATAGCAAACAGAATATTCACAAACTAGCAACCACCTGGGCTCTGGTGGTTAGGGATCTGGTCTTGTGACTGGAAGGTCACTGGTTCAAGCCCTGGGCAGGTCTTGACTGATGTGCCCTTGTGCAAGGCACCTAACCCCCAACTGCTCTCTGAGCACCATGGATAAGGCAGCCCACCACTTCAAGCACATGTTCTCACAGCGTAGTGTGTTCACTAGTGTGTGTGTTTCACTGCAAGAATGGGATAAATGCAGATGTTGTGTGCAATCACATTGGCAAAGTTGAATCTAATCTAATCTAATCTAACCACTAAGAAACACCAGAGCATTCACCTGGGATACCTTACCAACAAGCAACATATTTGCAATCACGTGAGACTACCAACAGCCAAGCAACTCCCTGGAAGTGGGAACCACTTTAGTTGTGCAGCCATTCTGTTTCCTTCCGCTATTGCATTTTTAAAAACTTTAGAATACAATTGTATAAAGTAAGGGACAGTCTGGCACATCATGTCGGCACTCTGGGCACTTTATCCTGGAGGAATAGGTGTTACTTACTTAATTAATTAACTAATTCAATTATTTATTTAACTGTCTTCCTTTCTTTAGGGAATTATTGCCAGCGACTGTTCTTCAAAGAAGATGTACTACCCTCAAGCCATGAAAAATACTACTTTTGGTTATTTGCAGTACCAATGTAGAAACTCTCAACAACTGTATGGTTACATGGTTTGATCTTAAAAAAACATTCTGCTGGGGAAAATTGCCCGAGGTTGCAAACAAGTGTTGTATTTGCTGTAGAGATGAGAACAAATGCTGTTAGTCCACTCAAACATTTTCAACCGCAGCATCAACCAAAAGATTAGAAATGCTTTGCTATCCTTTTAGGCACTTTAAAGTACTACACTATGCTGGAAGGGGACTCAGTAGTTGTTTGGGAAATTTGACTTTCTTTATATGACTGAAATTTCAAAGCACAACCTGAGGAACCCATACAATTCAATAACATTGGGACTGACTTTTCAGCAGACGTCATTTAGAAGGTAGTAGATGGGGTCAAAAGTTGAGCAAATATTTGGAGACAAAAGACAACCAGCAACACTTGGCTGGAGATTCAACCCTGATGAGGGCTTGAGTGCTGACACATGTTGGTGTGCAATTGACTGTCTCCAGCCAACAATTGTTGCTGGTTCCATCAGCTCTTTGACATTTGGGACAGACATTAGTGTTACCTCAACCAACACCAATGGTCAGCATCCACCTACAGCCGGTCTGCAGCAGAAGCTGACTAGAGACTAACCCTAACCCTTAACTCTAAGCACCTCTTCTGCATCAATTGGATCCCTGACAATCCACTATATGTCCAAATGTGTGTGGACATCCCATCTAATGAATGCATTCAGATACTTTAAGTTGACACAGATGTATAAATGCACACAGCTTGTCTAGTCCCTGTAGAGAAGTACAGCTAGTAGAAAAGGACTAAGCATCAACCTATTGGCACCACGTCTAATACCAGGTGGACTAGAGGATTATAAAGACCCCCAGCATTTAGTTGTGGAGCCATGTTCTCTACTCCATCCACTACTTTTGAGATGATTTGGGGGTGAGGTGGAGTGGACCTCACTAACACAGCGATGCTCCAAAATCCACTCTGGACAGTAGAGACAGCTACTCCAACAAAAGCCAGTTTTTGAAAATGGAGATGATTAAGAGAGTTCAGGATTTCAGGATAACAGCCCAAATTTTTTACAGAACATCACCAGGAAGCTTTTTCTGAGGACCTTTTATTATCATCTGAAAAAAGACATTACACAGTATAGTGTCCCCATCACTGAACTGGGGCATTGGGATCCACACAGAACACAGACATAGAGCCTCCTGTTGTCCGCCAACACCACTTCCAGAAGACACAGAAGTCTCCCAGCCAAGTACTAACCCAGACCTGCTTATAAGTGGTTTTGCATACATGTGCAGATGCTATGGCTAATGGCTGATGACCTGATAATTTATATAAAGATAACTTTTTTTCCCCTCTTTTCTTTGTGCTGTTGAAGGCATAAAGCCAGAAAATATCTGCACATCTGCACTGGTTTGCAAATATCAAATCCCTGAACATCGCAATGCTGCAGGGCTTTCAGCATTTTTTCTATTTTTAATTCCTATTAAAGAAAAAAATGTCTACAATTAAGCAGAGAGACTGGTATTAAGAAATAATTATGCTTTGTTCATGCCAATAGCAAGAATATGTCTTCTAATTACCTGTAGCTTCACTGTCTTTCTTTCATGTGTAAGAGGATTTCCTGTCTCATTGGTCTGATGAACTAAAATTACCTTCCAAAGCATTACTTGGACTTTATTGAACCAAGACTATTAATCAGTTAATTCTGGCTTATGCAATCTCTGGAGTAGAGGCAGGAATTTAGTGAGCCAAGCATCTCTAACCATGCAAGACTTATAACTTTAATGGTACCCTCCTATATAGTACTAGTATTTAATGGTTTAAGCAATTTGAGCCAATGGTTCCATTCAGGTCATTACCACCCTGGACAGTGTAGATCTGTGCATCAAGTGATTGGCTGTTTGGCAGCTTCAGGAGCTGGGATGAGACCCAAAATGCTCAAACTAAAATGGAGCTAACACAAAATCGAAATAATAGTGTAGAGGATTTTTAGCCAAAGGGTTGGTAGTTCAGCAGGATCAGACTCAAACACAACTGATGAACATTTCAATTGTCAATATGGTTGCATTTACTAAAAAACCCTTGGAGAACTTATTTTTAATAGCTTAACCTGTATTAAACAACAGAATACTTTGAGATAAACTGACAATTTTTAGATCTTTAGGTAGTTCTGTTTGATACCAACAAATCTACCTAAACCAACCGGATGACCAGTTATTGTTTTTTACTTACCTCACAAACTTGACTCGATTGTGTAAATTTCTCCTCTTCTACATTTGATGGGTCTGACCCTTTCTAACTCAGGATGCCACCCAAGTGCTTATCTAGCCTCTCCTCATCACAGGACTTGACTACTGCAACTTGCTCCTTGCAGGTCTTCCTATGTGAGCCATCAGGCCCCTGCAGCTGATCCAGAATGCAGCTGCTCAGTTGATCTTCAATAAACCCAAGTTCTTCCATGTCATTCCACTACTGCTTTCACTTCACTGGCTTCCTCTAGCTGCTCATATCAGATTCAAAACCCTGATGCTTGCCTACAATTAAAAAAATAGGCTAGCCCCTCTCTACCTAATGACAATGCTCAAGTCTTGAGCCCCACCTTGACCCTTTGAGCTTTTAGTATGACTCGGCTTGACCTGGCATCCTTCAAGACATGTGGTAGACTAGCATCAAGACTCTTCTCTGTCCTAGCACACAGGTGGTGGAACGAACTCCCAATGGCTGTTCCTGAAAAGCAGAGTCCCTTGCAGTCTTCAAACACAGACTGAAGACCCATCTCTTTGTCGAGTACTTTAAGTGAGCACTAGTTTGTACACTTATTGTAACACATTGTAATGCTCTTCTGTTACGTATAATTGTGAATCTTTCCTTTTTTCTATGTATTAGTGATGGTTTTGTTCTAACAGTGTCTGAACTGATGAGTAGTTTGAATTCTAGCCTGATAAGTGTGTCTGCCATATCCCATAAATGTACCACATGTAGATCATAGACTGTATGAGAACTGGACTATACCCTTCTGTTTACTTCCAGTGCGACATTTTGAAGCCAATAAACACTAAGATGAATGCTGTCATATTGCAAGTGCATTAGATGTAAATGGCAATCAGAGCATGCACAATAGGTGCAGAATTCGAGGCAGCACTACCGCTCGAACTCCGCCTCCCTCTGTTAATGTCTCCTTTTGTGTGTCTGTTAATACAACTTACTGCTGAACAAGACATCACTTCTCAGAAAGATCAAAGTGAAGATTAAATCTTATTAACAAGGTCACCAAATGTAAAGTAAGCTGAACTCTAATTCAAGCATTAGCTACTGTGACGATTGTCAGAATTAGCTGTCAATTAACTCAACCAAGCTGTCAATCACCTCATCACCACACCGATTTAAATATCCCCAACTCATTTGTCATGAAGAAAAATACTGGAAGGTTAATTAGTAAGTACTGCATGTATAATTAACACAACTGACAAAAAAAAACGACTGAACAAGGAAACAATGGGTAAGTTTATTGTAGCTCCCATTCAACAAAACGGTTGTTTGCGGGGAATAAAATTGTACCACAACCAGCCATCAGAAACGTTTACTCACTTCTCTACTGCTGTGGTTGTGTCCAGTTTTCATATACAGTCTATGATATAGATAAACAAGAGCTGCTCTTGACTCGACCAATCACCAACCAATGATGCAATCACAACGACATGGATATACACTGTAGTGTGGTGAGCAAATCTTCTGCCCTACAGCATGTCAGGATAGCCTTCCCATGCATATTCTTCACAACCACATTGATTCTGCAGGACTGCTTTGAATAAAGATGAATATGAAAAAGAATATGAGATGTGGAATGAAAAGACTCCTGCAGAGACAGATGCTTTTTAATGTCATTTTCACTGAAGCTTGAATGAGTGCCAGAGATTTTATTTTTTTACTAAAAAGTTAGTCACTTATATCGCTTTTCACTAAGACTGAGACATATGCTCCCTCACAATAACATGTAGATGCATGTGGAAATATTCAACCACAACAAAAATACTGACATGCATGCCAATCATCCTATATTTGTTACTCACTGGTCAGTACATTAGGTACACATACCCTGTATCTACACTCAGCTCCACTGACCACATACTGTAGGTGCACTATGTAGTTTTACAAAGTCCACCTGCATACTTTATTAGCATTCTTTCCCCCTGTTCTTCAATGGTCATGACCACCACAGAGCAGGTGGATCCTTCTCAACACTGCAGTTACCTGATGTGGTGGTAGTGTGTGCTGTGCTGATAAGAGAAGATATATCCGTGTGACTGCTGAAGTGAAAATAATGCACCAACCAGCCAACATCATCATGTGACCAATGAAGAACTGGAGGGATGACACACACTGTACAGCAACAGATGAGCTACTGTCTCTGACTTTACATCTACAAGGTGGACCAATAAGGTAGGTGTGGTTAATAGAGTGGACAGTGATGAGTGGACTATATGCTGTGTCTGATCCACTCATACACACAATAATACACCACCACATCAGTGTCACTGCAGCTTTGAGAATGATGGTGGTCCTGATCATTAAAGAACAGGGTGAAAGGATGTTATCACATAGAAACAGATGAACTACATTCTGTAAAACTACAAACTGCACCTACACTGTAAAAAATGAACTTGCCCTGTCGTTAACCTAACTTAAATATTGTAGTTGATATGACTACCAAGCACTGAATTTGTTGTGATAACTCAATATTTCATGTTTATATGTTTACTAACTACACTTCCTGAGTTTACCTAACTTAAAATTTTAAGGCAGCATGGACACTAACTTTTTTAAGTTGAAACAACACGGATATTTTTTACAGTGTATATGGTCAGTGAGTGCAGATACAGGCTGTGTGTGTACCTAATGAAGTGGCCAGTGAAAGTGTATGATGTAAAAATGATCTGCTAATGGACTCAAGCAATTTAAACAGATACTTTAAAAAGTAAGCTGATGATATTAGATAAGATGTGCTAATATTAATTTAAGAAATATAGTTTTGTTTTCATTTAAATAAACAAAGGTCCTATTGTTTCTCTATCTGCTATTGCCTGTATTGTTTCCTCTGAGCATCAAGTGGTAAAATTGAAACAAACATCTGAAATGGTGTTTATAAAGAAAATGCTTTTGTCACAACAGAGCCTTGACTGTAATGGATTGTTATTGTAATTTTTCCCAGCTGATGAGCTGCATTTGCTGGCAGCAGAAGCCATTTTCAGCTTCTTCTATATGAAATCAAGCATTTGATTGGTGTGACCCTGCATGTGCGTGCAGTGATGTGTGGACGCTGGTGTCTTTATTGGTGACAGACTGTATCAGCATGTCAGATGAAAAGTCGTACGGTTGTGCTCCAAATCTCGAATACAATGTGTTTCAACAGCAGATATTCTCCAATCAGCCAGTGTGGACGACTACAGAGCGCAGTTCAGGCAAGAGAGGACATTTGCAAGAGCTAAATTACAGAGAATCATAATAGTAATAACAGCACTTCAGCGATGACAAAAAAAAAACGGAAAAAAATCTGCATTGCAGACGCTGCTTTGGGTGCAGATGGGGAGTGAGTGTGAATTTCAGCACCTGATGCTGTGCTGGCATATGCATCAGGATAAACACCCTCACTAATGAAGAGTGCTCTGAGCCGTGCAGCAAAAACACTGATAGAGCTCTCCTCACCTGTTGGACACATTACCATGGTAACGGATGTGTCGTGGTAGAACTGTAAACAGATGGTTAAAATGGCTGTAAAAACAAGTTTCTATATTCATACAGTTTCTACTGTTAATATATCTTTTAATGGAGAAAATGACATGAATGGATGGATAGATGGATGGATGGATTGATATAATGGATGAATAGATTCACTGACAAAATGGATGTATGGATGGATGGATATATTGAATGGATGGATTAACAAAATGGATGGACAGATGGATTGACAAAATGGATAGATGGGTGGATGGATAGATGGATTGCATGGATTGATGGACTGACTGACTGGATGGATGGATGGATGGATTAAAGGATTGATAGATGCATGGATGAAAAAATTGATGAATTGAAGAGATGGATTCACCAAATGGATGAATATAAGTTTGAGTAGACTGACTGACAAAATGGATGGATGATGGATGGATGGATAGATGGATTGACCAAATACATAGATAGACGGATGGATGGATGGATGGATGGATGGATGGATTGGGTAGATGGATTGACAAAATAGATGGGTGGATTAAAGTTCTGTTACTCAATGAAAGAAAGGGGTTGGTGGATGTTTGAGTGTATAAATTAATGAATTGAATCAATGAATGAATTGGTGAATAGATGGATATTTGGACTGAAAAAATGGATGGATAGATGGATTGATACATGACTGAATTAATGAACAGATAGCATCAAAAGCATCAATTACTAATTTATTAGAGTAGTGAAAAAGTTAATTTGCGTTAATAATTTAATGTAAAATGCTAAACTCTCAAACTTAATCAAATATTCTAATAATGTGAGATTCTGAATTTCAGATTTTCTTGAAGTATGAGCCAAACTGATCAACATTAAAACAAAAACAGACTTAAAATATGTCACATTATGTATAATGAATATACAATATATGACAGGTTAGCTTTTTTAATTACATTTTATTGTAATTTTATGACATGCTTTTGATGTGGCACTATAATGTATATTTAGACTGCACGAGTGAATGGATGGATGGATGGGTCAGATAAATGAATGGCTGCTTCGAATGGATTAATGGAGGCACTTGATTGTTGAAGAAATGGGTGAAGGAATCAAAAGATGGATTAATGGAAGGAGGAAGTAGATGATGGATAGATAGACTGAATGTATATATGAATGGATACTGTCCTCATCACTGGATGGAGAAATTATTACATGAATAAGTTGAACAGATAGAGAAAGTCTCCTGATTCTGAATTCTCAACTAAACTCTGGGAAAAAATGACTGGTAGACTATTTTGTTAATCGACAATGTAACGAGTACTGGCACTGGGACTCTAATGATTTATAGTTGTTATTACTTAGAATAGCTTGCAAGGCTATTTCGCTCTGCAGAAGACTAATATTTCTTTAGATAATGATATGCCACAGAAGTGCACACTTATACATGCAGTGTCAGTGTCAGCTTTCTATATGAACCAGCAGTGCTTAAATTGAATTTAGACATTTATGTCAAGGTAGTCCACCGCTAAGCACATTATCTATCTTAGCACCTTTCACTTTAGCCAACAATGAGTAAGCTAATATGAGTTTCTTTTGAAGAGGTCATGCATAAGCTGTGCCTTGTCTTTTTGAAGACACAGACACTACTGGTCTGTTGTTTACTCAAAATCTAGATGGATTTTCAGTCACAGTAGTATAGCAAGTGTAATCTCATCTAACACATTTCCATTCTTTTAGACACATTCCTTTTAATGGGGTGCTGTAGAATGAGCCAAAATGTGCATGAAACTACAGATACAGTAAGTGTTATATTTTAATGCCAGAGTGATTGTCTTTAAGCCGCTAATTAACCAGTAAGATAGCCTGAAGATAGAGTCAGGCCTGACCACACTGTTCTGCAAGAAACATGACTTCTACTATCCTGAAACACTGCCATGATATTTCGCCTCATTATCTAAAATACATTTAATCTTAACCGTGACCTTCACCAATGACAGTCAGTGGTAACACAATGTAATTCAGTGGACATTCCTGTTAAAGAGCAGTCAAGTCCATTGGGACAGGCCTAGGTAGACTCCAACACAGTCTGAAGTTAAAATCAGTTTATCGAGAACTTCACTTCCGATAGTGATGTTACCATTTATTAACTTCTATTCTATTGACTTTTCTACAGGAACTAGTATGTGCATTTGTACAACTGTGTCAGCAATAGCTGCAACTAAATATAGCTGAATGCATTTATTAGAAGGGGTGTCCACAAATATTTGGACATGTAGTGTACAGGTATATGTGCAGGTATCTCTGCAAAGTTCTCCAGTGCACCATCACTTCAGATCCTCTTCCCATAGTTTTTTTGCAATCAAGAATAGTTTTGATTTGCTTATTAAAGCCTTCTCCTGCTTTGAGCATCAATTGTTTTAATTTTCAGAGTGCTAAGCTTGTGCTTAGAAGAAGCAATATCTTCTGAAAGTTTGAGGAGTCTGAGAATTTTTAAAGAATTCATTTTCCTAATGATGACTGTGAATAAACCATAAACCTAACAAGCTCATTAAGGCCTAAAATCTTAGCAAATGTTATCTGAGAGCTCAGTTCTCATGGGCTGAGCATTTGCATGGCTTCTTTCTGTTATTTTATTTATTTTCAAACAAACATAATACATAAATCTGACTTTAAAAAATGTGAAAATAATGTTTAATCTTTATGTATTTCTCAGATCAGTTCTTCTTTACTGTATGCTATACCCAGCAATCTACTATAGAGACAAAAAGATTTTGGACAAAATATTTTATTTTTAAAAAAGGAAAATCTGTGATTTTAAATGTATTTACTTTCCTCCTCTCATTAGCGCAGTGAAGTGTTTGAGCTGTGAAGACCAGCCTGTAGCCTGACAGCTGGAAGAGAGGCAGAAAGCATTCTGTTCTTGCACTTCAGAAGAGGACTTTCAGTATGGTCACTCCATTTCCCTCACTGCTGGGTGAAAAAGGAAAGAAATATTATTGTTGTGAAAGCACCCCGTATCTACATCTCTGCTTTCATAAACTCTGCTGTCATATTGTGTAACACCTGAGCAGGGAAATGAAGTGACACCCTTTTTTTAGAGGTCCCAGTGAAGAGGAAATCAGTATTCCACAGGCAGAGACAGCTCAGCAGCCTACATGCTGTATGTTCCTGCACGCTAGTCCTCTTTCAGCCGCCAATAACCCTGAACCACACAATCTCAGTGCATAAAACAAAACATATGTTTCTGTGCAACAGGACAAGTAAGATATTAATAGGTCTCTGTGTGTTTTTAAATAGTTTTTAGAGTGCGAGAACACTTCTCATTTCAATGACTTTTATGCATGGCTCAAATATAATGGCTCCAGCTTCATGATGCTCATTAATCGAATGTGAATAATGGCTGCATTTGATGAAAAGCCTGTTAGCTTTGTGTGCTGTGACTTGTCAACATGTCAGAGAAATTGAGAAAGCCCATAATAAAGTCATAAGAGGCTGTGCATTACAGTGATTTTACCATAATTTTGAAAAAGAATTGATGTTGACATATTCTTCCACTAACCTCCTTAGAACTGGAGTCTAACAAACACTAGACCCCAGTAGTCACATAGTCAGTTTTGTCAGCATACTGTACACTCTATGGACAAATGTATTAGGACACCTGCTCATTCATTGTTTATCCTGCTTTTGTTGGAGTAACTGTCTCTACTGTTCAGATAAGGCTTTATATTACAACATTGCTGTGAGGATTTGATTGAATTCAGACACAGAAGCGTTAGTGAGAACAGGATGTTGGATGATCACCACCACTACCTTATCCCCTTCTCCAACAACTCATCCCAAAAGCATTGAATGATGCAGTTCCACTGCTTCACAGCACAGTGTTGTGCCCTCTAACCCACACCTGGCATTAGACATGGTGACAACAGGTTCATGTTTAGTCATATTCTATTGGCAGTACTTCTGCACAGCGCCTAGACAAGCTGTGGTGTGCATTTGAACATCTGTGTCAGCAATGGCTGCAACTCATTAAATGCATTCATTAGAAGAGGTGTCTCTTGTGTATTCGTGCAGGTATCTCTGCAAAGTAGCGATCAAACAAGAGTTTTGATTTGCTTCTCATAACCTTCTCCTGCTTTGTGGGCATCAATTGTTTTAATTTTCAGAGTGCTAAGTAAGAGCTTAGAGGAACCCATGGCTGCTGAAAGTTGGAAGAGTCTAAGAGTTGGATGATTCACGTTTAGTCATAATCTACTGGCAGTTTTTCTCTACAGGAAGCTGTGTGCATTTGTACATCTGTGTCAACTTATAGTAGCTGAATGCATTCATTAGAAGGGATGTCCACAAACATTAAGACATATGTGACCCCACCTGGGATAACCCAACCAAAGTCGATTTTTCCCAAATACAAGTTATATGCATATTTGGAAAGAGTTCTGTTAAAGGAATCCTCACACAAAATTTCAGACAATTATCTCATATTCATTATAAAGCATTCCGAGATATAGCATACCAAAACTCAGCTCACTTTATTTGTTCACAGGACATTAATGAATCAGAAATAATTAACAGTTAATATAAACAAATGTAAATCTACCAAAAATTAATACTGAAAGATGAGCGCGGCTACAGTCACACTGTTTACATCAGCTGAAGACATCTGACCTGTTTATGCTTGGTGGATGGATACATGAGCTCAAACACAATGAAGAAAAGTATTTCAGGTGCCAAATGACACCCAACAAGCTTGTGTATCTCTGTGGTAGAAGTAGGTCTACATTAGGATTTGAGGGGGTCAAGGGAACCTGTTTTTTGGGTGTTTTGGTAAGGTCTGGATGATGTTGGAGCTCGCTAAAAGAGATGCTTTAGTGATGTAGTGTGGAAAAAACCAACCATGCTGTTTATGTGACAGTGTTTGTTAGCTTATAAAGACGTATGTCATTGTCTTTCTTCATAAAGTATGTATAGGTGACCATATAGGTGCACTTTGTAGTTCTACAATTACAGATGTTAGTCCTTCTGTTTCTTTCTATACTTTATTAGCCTCCTTTCACCCTATTATTCAATGGTCAGGACTGCCACAGAGTAGGTGGATCATTCTCAGCACTGCACTGATCCTGACATTGTGTTGGTATGAGTGGATCAAGCAGAGCTGCTTGAGTTGGTCCACCTTGTAGATGTGAAGTAAGAGACAGTAGCACATATGTTGGTGGACAGTTTGTGCCAGTTATCTTCTAGTCTTTCCTTACTGGTCTTAGAATTCTTCCAATTGGATGGCTTTGGCTTGATATTTTTGGATGTGGGAACAATGCACAGCCTAGTGACAATGAAGTGTTTAAAATTTCCAGCAGCTCTGATGTGTTTGATCTACTCAACACACACTAACTCACCACCACATCAGTGTCACTGCAGTGCTGGGAATGATCTACCTGCTCTGTGGTGGTCCTGTGGTGGTCCTTTGGAGAACAGGGTGAACAAAGTTTACAGAGAAACAGATGGACTACAGTCTGTAATGATACTACAGAGGGCACCTATATGGTTGATGAAGCTAAAATGGACAATAAGTGGACATACAAGGGTTTACTCTTAAGGCTAATCAGTGTAAATGTTTGTTTAAACATTCTCATGAATGGCATCCATCAAGCTTTTATGGAAAGGTGTTGAACTACATTATGATAAAATATACTACATATTCCAAATACATAGTAATCCTGATAATCAACTCCTTAACTTGATATATGTTGCCATTGTATGAATGTATATTAAGTATTTATAACCTCAGCTTAATCCAGCCAGAATCATCAAGTTTACAATCAAGAACTGGCCATCATATGCTTGCAGTGGTGAGGCCAATGCAGTCTGACAGACTTGAAATCCATCAGCAGTCACAGCAGCCTTTGCCAGCTGGAACAAGTTTCTGCCTGTCAAACATATACCAAAAAAACTTTTCTTGCTTGTAATACTGCATTATTATCACTCAAGAACATACAGATAAGTGCTGATTAGGTCTAAAGGATTAGCATAGGTTTGGCACAGCAAGCGATAGCAGTTCATGGTCAATATCTCAATATAAACCCCACCACAGTAAGTCAGGAGTGCTGAACTTTCTCTTTCAACTTGCTGAATGGATAGCTGTCGCCTCTGATGTTGCTATTGATTTGTCAAGCCAGCAGTCCTTAACAAGTGTCAGTTTCAAGGGACCCTTCTGTTTAGTTATGCAAAGCGAGCACTTAAACCCATTGTAGATTAAGAAGGGTCACACACTGCATTCCAATATGGCAAAACACAGCAGCTTCCATGATTGGAATATCGAGCAGCTGGTGAATTGGAATGAAAATTGCACTCCAGGCTGCTTGAGAGTGTGTCAGCTTCACTCGTAGTAGAAACTGATTCGTTTTTTTTTTTTTTTTTAAAGCAGCTCACTCATAAGGAAGGGATGATCGACAGAAAGCTCTTTAATTCCATTAATAATTACTGATAATACATATTAGAAGTTTGCCACAAATTCAATTTGACAGCAATAACAATTTACATACTCAAAATTTGACTTAAGCTGTGACAGAAGTACATATCACAAGTACATTTTAGTACAGTACAGTAGCTATTTCAAGCTCCACCCAAGTTGACTTAGAAGTACACATATATAGCCCCTGTAGAGAATTCCTGTCAATATTGGTAGATCAACATGAACCTATTGGCACGATGCCAAGTGCCAGTATTGAGCTGTGGAGCAGTGGAACTGTGCTCTCTGTTCCATCCAGTACTTCTGGGATGAGTTATGGATGAGGTGGTGGTGGTGGTGATCATCCAACATCCTGACCACACTAACACTCTTTAGTTAAATGCAATCAAATCCTCACAGCAATCCTCCAAAATCAAGTAGAATGCCTTCCCTGGATCATAGAAACAGTTACTCCAACAAAAGCAGGATGAACTATTTTCAGTACAGTAATGCATTGAATAAGCAGGCATCCCAATACTTTTGTCACACTTTTGTATTAGGAACCTGTCAAAATTTGAGAACAATGTTAATTTATATTCAGATAGATAGATAGATAGATAGATAGATAGATAGATAGATAGATAGATAGATAGATAGATAGATAGATAGATAGATGTATCAACCATGTAGCAACTTTTAATCAACAGCCTAGTGACTTCAAAGCAACCATTTAGCAGCATGTAATAACTGCTTAGCAATCATATAACAACTATGTAGCAACCACTTAGCAAGCACTTAGCAACCATTTGCAACCAGTTAGCAACGATATAGCAATCACATCGCAACAGCCTAGTGACCATTTTACAACCATGTAGCAACAGAATAGCAACCACCTAGCAACAATGTAGCAACAGCCTAGCAACCATTTAGCAACCAAGTAGTAACCACTTTATGAAAATGTTATTTGTGCTTGAGTTAGTTTTTTTTTTTTTTTCTTTTTTTTTATAAAGTACAGATTTATTCTACTTCCTGCCTTTTTAACGGACTTCACTGAACAATAGTAAACATACACACATACAAACACACACACACACACACACAATTTCTGTGAATTGTGGGGACATTACATAGACTTAATCAAACATTAAAACCTTAACCATAACCTATAAACACACCTTCAACTTAAAATTTATAATTACATTGCAGAGACCAGTTTTGCAGTCCATGCCAGTAAGAAAGGTCCCCACAACTTGAGCGTTTAAACAGGTCTTTGTCGCCACAACATGGCATAAACCTGACACATACACACACACACAATTTGGTAATACTATATTAGTGAGGACATTCCATTCACTTGTATAATACTGAGTGCAAATTAAACCTAAACCTAAACTTAACCTTAGCAACCAAAGGTAAGTGCTTCTGCTCTTTCATTTTTACAAAAAAAGTTTGTAATGAAAACAGCACAGTTCTTGTGAAAAACAAGCAAAATTTCCCCACTTCCCAAATTTACCCACTCCAGATCTGACATGCATTCCTATCAATATGAGGACTTTCAGTTCCCACCAGGGAGAAATATAAGAACACTCACACACACTAATGCACTATTTGTCAAAATGGACATACTGTAACTAATCATGTCCACCTCAGTCTGCTTCTTACTGTAATTTAAAACTAAATCAATACTTATTAACATTCATTATTATCGTGCAGCTTCATGACAGATTGACTGAGAAAGTCATTTTATTTTTTGAATTGAATATTTGAGTCTCTCTGAATAAGCGTGACAGCCTTGAGATCCTGAATATATCTGTGAGCTGCAGAGATTCTGCCTCAGACTGACAGATAAAGTCATGGTCATGACATTACTACCACTCTATCAGGTGTTCAACAGACAGGTGAGGGGAACATGACCTTGCATCAGGAAATCAATAAGGCTGAACACATCACCTCCAACCTCCAGATTTGGCTTCTTTTCCAGTCTGTGGAAGTGCAATGTTGCCCGACTGAGTGTCTGAGCATCCTAACTTCAACACCCAGTTGTCTTACTGTCAATTAACTGAGTGCTATTTTTTCACTGGTAAATATCTTTTTTTTTTTCAACTTGGAGAGGAACTAATGAATGCTAATATCTTTCAAGTGGTCTTTGTGGTATTCTGTCCCAAACCAAGGCTCATGAATGATAATTAACAGATTGCTAAAGGGTGTGAATGGTGAATTTAACACTTAGAACATGCAGTTATCTCCAGCGATAACAAAATTCATACGAGCTCATTGAGAAATAAACAAGCGGAGAAGCTCTGTAATAAAAGCAATTCATTTATCCATCCATCCATCCATCCATCCACCCACCCATCCATTATCTTATCTGCTTAATTCTGACCAGGGTGAGGTGGGTAGGTGCACTAGACACAGGGTAGGGTATTATAGTCTTAGTCAAGCCCAGGACAGGAT
The DNA here is from genome assembly GCA_036984385.1 of Crenuchus spilurus. Classification (NCBI taxonomy): domain Eukaryota; kingdom Metazoa; phylum Chordata; class Actinopteri; order Characiformes; family Crenuchidae; genus Crenuchus; species Crenuchus spilurus. Next base: position 17,946 of record BRDA01025725.1, read on the forward strand.
GCCAATCCATTGCTGGGTGCACACACACACTCCCCTATAGAGTACTCAATACATTAGACATCCATGTTTTTGGACTGTGGGAGGAAACTGGAGACCTTGGATGAAACTTGGACTTGAACCCAAGAAACTGGGACTTGAACCCAAGACCTCAGTGCTAAGAGGCAAATGTGCTAACCACCAAACCACCGTGCTGCTCTCTTTAAACATTTAATTACTCAAAATATTAAAAAAGCACCCAAAATCCAACAGAATAGCAGAAAAACCTCAAACACAATCAAATGTCAATCTGAGCGGTACCAAAAACAAATAAAATACATAAAATTTTCAAACCTCGGCTTCACTGAACATTTTTCTGTCCACAGACATCAAACACTTCCTTATCTGAATTGCCTGGTCTTGTCTACTTCTTATTAATTGGCCTTGTCCAAGGTCAAGCTGACTTCAGCCACCTGCACCATTGTATAACAGCCAGGCTCCTTATTATACAAGTGCATTTTCAAAGCATACTTTAAAAGGTTTTCTACAATGAAATATGCTTTTGGTTGATGCTCTTATGTACAGATATAAAATGTACTCTCATTACACTTTATAAAAGATCAGTGACACTGATGTGGTGGTAGTGTATTAGTCAATAGAGCTGCTGGACATTACATTCCATTGTGGTACATAAAAAGTGTATGTCAAAGGGGTTGGAGGAGGTGGATGCAGCGTGGGTCATTACAAAACTTTATTTACAAAACTAAAACTCTTTGCTATGAAACTTAACTGAAATGGTGGCTGTGCTAACTTGACATTGGTTGACATTACAATAACAAATGAGAACTGTGACACATAAGGGGACATTTAAACCAAACGTAATCATAAAAGAGATGAGGGACCAGGGCTGTGGAACCACAAGACAAGATGTGGGTGGGACGTGGATGAAGACACATGGAAAAGGTAAACAAACAGCCTGTTGACAAGATTAAGACAGGGACAAGACTGTGGCAGGATGTTTCACACTGTGGAGACAGTAGCTTCATTGGTTGGCACAGAACACTGCCCACTGGACAGATTGATTTGGTTAGTGCACTATTTTCACTCTAGCAGTGTCACTGAGGCATATATAGAGTTTCTGCTGTATCTTCTTATACACAGTACACACTAACACACCGCCACCATGTCAGTGTCACTGCAGTGCTAAGAATGAGCCACATGATGTGTGGTGGTCCTAATAATTGAAGAACATGGTGAAAGGAGGCTAACAACAAGTAACAGATGAACTACAGTCTGTAATTGTAGAACTATAAAGTGCACCTACATGGAGCTAAATGAACATTGAGTCTGTTTCAATACCTACTGAGCTCTCTATATAGACAACATTTTACATAATAATATGTGCTCCAGAGAAGAAGTTTGTCTCATTCCTTAAAATCTTCAAAATATTATATTTTACTGAGATCTTATTTTCACTGAATATGGAGAGAGCGTCTAATTCTTCCTCAATCGTTAAGGCAATCTCACAATGAAACGCAATGCAAGCAGAGTAGCCAGCAGCAGCAAGTTATTCTTACATTTAATTCTACTAAAATTACTATAAATACTGTAAGAGTAAATCTGTGGTATTGATATGCCGAGGTGATTGACAGCTGAGGTATGTAAATGAAAAAGTGACATCATCATTGTCTCATTTATCTGTCTTATAAGAGTGGATGACAGAACACTGACTACTTACAGTTGCCTACATATACACTATTTAGACAGCTCACTAGGTATTGATATGTACATACTGTATATGCAGTGAGGAAAATAAGTATTTGAACAGCCTGCAAATTTGCACTCCCACTTAGAAATCATGGAGGGGTCTGAAATTTTCATTTTAGGTGACTGTCCACTGTGAGAGACATAATTTAAAAGAAAAAAATCCAGAAATCACAATGTATGATTTTTAATAATTTATTTGTGTTACTGCTGCAAATAAGTATTAGAACACCTGTGAAAATCAATGTTAATATTTTGTACAGTAGCCTTTACAGCGGTCAAACGTTTCCTGTAGTTTTTCACCAGGTTTGAACACACTGCAGCAGGGATTGTGGCCCATTCCTGCACACAGATCTTCTCCAGATCAGTCAGGTTTCTGGGCTGCTGCTGAGAAACACAGAGTTTGAGCTCCCTCCAAACATGTAAGGGTTTAGGTCTGGGGACTGGCTAGACCACTCCAGAACCTTGATATGCTCCTTACGGATCCACTCCTTGGTTATCCTGGCAGTGTGCTTTGGGTCATTGCCATGTTGGAAGACCCAGCCACCACCCATCTTCAATGCTCTAGGTAGGAGTTGAAGTCTAAGGAGGTTGTTCCCAAAATCAATACATGGCCCCAGTCATCCTCTCCTTAATACAGTGCAATTGTCCTGTCCCATGTGCAGCACTTTCAGCACTTTCTCCCATGACTCCTCTGGATCATCCAAATGGTCATGGGCAAACTTAAGACGGGCCTGGACGTGTGCCGATTTAAGCAGGGGAACCTTCCTTGCCATGCATGACTTTAAACTATGACGTCTTAGTGTATTAGCCACAGTAACCTTGGAAACAGTGGTGCCAGCTCCTCCCACGTAGTTCTGGGCTGATTCCTCACCTTTCTTATGATCATTGATACACCACGAGATGAGATCTTGCATGAAGCCCCAGTCTGAGGGAGATTGACAGTCATGTTTAGCTTCTCCCATTTTCTAATAATTGCTCCAACAGTTGATATTTTTCACCAAGCTGCTTGGCAATTGCCCCGTAGCCCTTCCCAGCCTTGTGGAGGTTTACAATCTTGTCTCTGGTGTCTTTGGACAGCTCTTTGGTCTTAGCCATGTTAGTAGTTGGGAGTCTTACTGATTGTGTAGGGTGGGCAGGTGTCTTTATGCAGCTATCAACCTCAAATAGGTGCTTCTAATTTAGAATAATAAGTGGAGTGGAGGTGGACTTTTTAGAGGCAAACCAACAGGTCTTTGAGGGCCAGAATGTTTGCTGATTGGCAGGTGTTCAAATAGTTATTTGCAGCAGTAACACACAAATAAATGATTAAAAAATCATACATTGTGATTTCCCAATTTTTTTTTCTTTTAGATTATGTCTCTCACAGTGGACATGCATCTAAGATGAAAATTTCAGACCCCTCCTTGATTTCTAAGTGGGAGAACTTGCAAATTTGCAGGGTGTTCAAATACTTATTTTCCTCACTGTATAATATTGTATTCATGGAGGGTGCTGGAGGAGACTAACTGCAGTGGGGATATCAAAAACAGAAGAGGCTTTATTTCAAACTCAAAAAAACAAAGACTGTGGCTATGACTTGAAACACTGTACTATACTGTATCTATACTTGACTGTGGTGACAAAACATGATGTACGGAGATTGTGAAAAACAAGGAAAATAGGAAAATAGCAAGACATAAATGGAGGATAATGAGAAGGCAGGGCTCTGTAATGACAAGACATGATGTAACTGGGGGTGGAAACATGACGTAAACAAGACATGTGGAAAATGCAAACAAACGTAGTTCACATGGAGACAGGACAGCACGTGGGGAAATGTAAACAAACAAGGCACGTGGACAGAAATGCAGCTGGTGGGGGGGCATTCACATATATAATAATTAGGGATGTCAAAGTTAATGTGATAACAACGCCTTAACACGGTTAAAAAAACAATGCCATTAAAGCAAATTCTATTTGGCCCTGTGAGTCATCCATAGTTCATGTTGAGACTTGACCACATGTGGCATCATTAAGAGTAGACGAGTAAAGGCTGCTTAATACTTTCCCCATCGAGTGCTGCACAAATGATGACGCAAGGATCATGCACTTGCCTTTTTTAAATAATCTCTATTGATATTTTTCACTATATTACATATATTTTACATGCATCACACATTAGAAACATTTTGCATTATCAAAACCAATAAACAGAAACCATGAAAAGTCCAAAACATGCCATGGGAACTTTCCATGTCTTTTCAGATGACAGATAATTTAAATAAAATTAGTCTCTGCAGGGATTTGACATTTCTCGATTACAATTTTGCATCACATCATCCAAATTTTATAATTTACAATGCAAAAACATACCAACAATTCTAAAAACCCATTTATCCTATGCTCACGTGCGGCACGGATCAGAGGCACTGCAATATTCTCCTAACCACTAGATGGCCCTGTGAAAAATATCAATCTGAACTGCACAAAGAGACAGAAGAAGACATTATTTATCAGAAAATGTATCTGCGGGATGAGGATCTATGCTTGATGGAGAGCAGTAATAAACTCATTAAACACACATTTCCTGACATCTGGTTTTCCTTTCTTTTTTTTCTTTTTTTTTTTGGGGGGGGGTGTGAGATTTATTTTTTTAGAATTACTGAACATTTCAAGTACTTTAAGCATCATTTCATATATTAACATATAGAAATATTGTGGCAAGTGTGTACAAACACTTTAGTAAAAATTCATTAAAACATCTGGCTGAATAAGCAACCCAGTTCCCTCCTAAAAGTGCCTATATCTCCTTATTTCTGCCACCAGTCTCTTTTCAAAGTTCTCCATTAAAAAGTGATTAATTGCGATTAACTATATGAAATTTGGAGATTTTGACAGCCTTAATAATAATAATAATAATACATTTTATATATTATTATTATTATTATTATTATTATTATTATTATTATTATTATTATTATTATTATTATTATTATTATTATCATTATTATTATTATTATTAATCTGGTGATTAGAGAGGGTATGAATGTTGTTTCACTCCTCTGTTTTGGCATTTTGAAAAGAGCATTGTGTATAAGAACACAACCATCTTGGATGATGGGAGCAAAGCGAGGTAAGAAAAATGCACCACTGGGTGCACTTACCCTGTAGAAAGTCCCATATTCAATGGCCATTACATGGTCATTCAGAGCATTCATTGCCCATTTTGAATCCTCAACAATATTTAAGACTTGGCAACAGGCATTGTGAGTAAAAGACATTGTTTGGCTTTTGCTGAATGTAAACACCTCTGGAATATGTTAGTACTCAGTTCATCAAGTCTAACTACAGTTTTTTTCATTGCTCAGTGATAGTCGTGCCCTCCCAGAGGAAAGAATAAAATGTCCCAGTAGTTTCTCTTAGAAAACAATTATATCAGATGGAAACCTAAAATAGAGTTTCTTTCATGCTGCTTCAATGTCTCTCCTGAGAAAGATACAGCAGTAATCTTACATATGCCTCCTCTTGAGATCTCAATAAAGTCTCATTGTGCTGAGATTTGAAGAGATAACACTCATGTTTACTGAAGATGACAGTATGTACTCAGTCATTTAGAGCATCAAGTCTAAAAAGCAGACTTTTGAGCATTTTTATCTGGATCAGAAGTATATTAAGTATCTCATGCTAAAGTATTGGGACACCTGCTCATTCACTGTTTGTTGCAGGATTTATCTTGCGTTTGTTGGAGTAACTGGCTCTTCTGTGCAGGGAAAGCTTCCTACTAGAGTTTGGAGCACTGCTGCAAGGATTTGATTGCATTCAGTGAGGAGTGTTAGTGAGTTAGTGCTAATCCCACAAGTACTGGATGGAGCACTATTATTCCCCTTTATACCCCTCAAGCCCAAGTGTGGTATTTGGCATGGTGCCAGGCAATTATCCAATAACAATTAGAGTAATAAATGCAACAAATCTGTCTTATGTTTATGTAAACATCTCAATAGATGTGCCTTTATTCTTACTCTCTTATATTATATTCTGTTTTAACTTATACATGTTGTTAATTCTGTATAATATATGTAAGTTTATGTTACATTTTTGTCTTACTCATGTAACACCATACATCCATACATCATGTATCTGTCTATCTGTCTGTCTGTCTGTGCATCACCACGTGCCTATATATCCATGCTATCTGTAATCCATCCATCCATCCATGTATGTATGAGTGTGAATGTGTGTCTATCTATCTATCTATCTATCTATCTATCTATCTATCTATCTATCTATCTATCTACACAGTAAATCTGGCAGTGTTAAATCAACACTATTAGAGTTAAATTAACACTGGGAGTGTTACATTTTGACACCCTCAGTGTTAATTTAACTCTAATAGTGTTGAATTAACACTGACATATTTACTGTGTATCTATCTATCTATCTATCTATCTATCTATCTATCTATCTATCTATCTATGCGTCTGTCTGTCTGTGTGTCTGTGCATCCACCCATCCATTCACCACTCTATGTATCAATAGGTTCATGTTGTCTATTCTATTCTATATTCTTCTCTGTGCATTTGTACATCTGTGTCAGCAATGAGTGTAACCTAAAGTAGGTGAATGCATTCCTTACAATGAGTGTCCACAAACATTTGGACATTTAATGTGTTAAGTCTTCAAAGAGAAATATTTGTCATCCAGGCTGTTTTTCTTTTGATTGAAATGATTTCTTCCATAAAACTGTGTCGTTTGGTTGAGTCTGGATCACTGCAGTGATCAGTGATTTTTTGTGCTCTTAGTTTTGTGATGTTTAGCAACAGACACTTTTCCATTAATCCTCATCAGTGAGACTTGTCTTGTTTTTCTTTACTGATTCACTTTGCCTCTATTTGCAGATGCTTGCATCATTATTGAGACCATTGGCCTTGAAGCGTTTAATCATTTTGCAGTTTTTATGACGGTTGCACCTGCACGTCTCGCATTAGTTGGCCTCTATGTATCTCTGGTCGATGCCTCATCTTCCTTTGAAAATGTAAAAGTGATGACTGCCAGCCCTTTTCTGTAGCTGATAAATACTCCTAATTAGCAGTTAACCAATACCTCCTGTGTATAGTTGGCTTTGTAAATGCAGTTCAGTGACTTCAGTTATAAAGTTCTATTTTTCACATTTTTTCTAGCTTATTTTTCCCAGATAAACATTTTTTTCCATCCACAAAGCGCCTGAGAAATGCTGGCTGATTTTCCAGATATTCATGATATTGCATCACATATTAAATTGCAGATTTGGAAACAAACTCTCTTTTAATGGATGTTGTTATTGCATAAATTAATGAAGTTGCGTAGCTGAGCTGCAACGTTAAATTCTTCATTTGTATTAGAAGTGAACACGCTGAGAATGATGCAAACCTCAAAGTGAGCCTACAAACTGCACAACAAATTAAGAACACAAAATCCATGCATAATCAACCAGGCAAATGTCAGCTGTTCATTGGTTCCACTGCGTTCTATCTGCTGAATCAGAAGCTAAAGGTTTCAGAGCATGCTTCACTTCAGCAGAGTAGCTGAGCTTTAAAAGCTTGAGCTGATTAATTAGTTGGAAATGTTTAATAGCTGTGCATGTTGAGTAATGCTGACCGCTGTGTCAATTCTGAAACCCCTGCTTTTCTCAGAAATACTCTAGTTTGGAAAAGTGAAGACTGTTCTCACTGAGGGAGATATGAGCAGGAATCCATAAACCGATGAGAGCAAGCAAGGTCAAGGCTTGAGTACATCTACTGTGGCACAATGAATTTGATTGCTTTTTCCTTCTGACTGGACAGGACCACTGTGTCCTTCTAGAACAAACTTATAAAATTTGTTTTTTTAAGGGAAGTTCTTAGAAAATTGGGCTCATTTTTATTCATAATTTAATTGGTAAACTGTCACCTTTATTACATGTAAAGTGACATATTTTAGGCATTGTTACAAATGTTAATCAGCTCATGAAAATTCAGTGTCTATGATTATTGTATGTGATTGTGAGTTTGAGTAAATGACTATTCAAACAGTATCTCTCAGAGCAGAGGCAGCCATGTGACTGGAAGGTCGCAGGTTCAATCCCTGGCCAGGTCATGACTGAAGTGCCCTTGAGCAAGACACCTAACCCCCAACTGCTTCCTGGGTGATATGGATAGGGCTGCCCACCACTTCGGGCACATGTTCTCACAGCCTAGTGTTGTCACTAGTGGGTGTGTTTTACTGCATGGATGGGTTAAATGTGGAGGTCATTGGCAAAAAGTTGAATTTAATCTGACACATTCCAAATATCAACACTCAGTCAGAAACAACATCAGAAGTACCTTAAGGAGACAAAGAACTGGTCAACAATCCTTTTTTCAGATGAAAGCTTTGCATTTTGTTTGGAAATCAAGCTCCTAGAGTGTGAAGAAAGAGGTTCAGAATCCAAGGTGTCTGAAGTCCAGTGTACAGTTTCTATGATGGTTTGAGGTGCCGTTTAATCAGCTGGTGTTGGTTCACTGTGTTTTATCAAGTTCAAAGTCAACACAGCCTGAGATTTTAGAGCACTTTATGCTTCCATTTACTGACAAGCTTTATTGATATGCTCATCCTTTTCCAGCAGCTGCCCGCAATGCCAAAACTACTACTGACCATTATATGAATGTGCTTGATTGACCAACGCATGAGCTATAAGCTATAATGATCAACATTAAAATAGAAAAGGACACACCTTGTGTGTAATGAATAGAACATATATGAGATATATAGAACTAACACACTGTTACACCTGTATTTTATTTCTTGGGTTGTTCATTTAAGCCTATGTGTAGCATTAAACCATCATTTTGTGTGGAATGTGATGGTCAGTTGTGTGCTACCCTCAGGGTTCTGACTGCCTAGGATAAGGAGCCTTTGACTGAAATCAAGATAATTAACAAACAGCCATCCAGTCTCTTGACAGAGAACAACAGATGCTGTCAGTAACTGATCACCGATGTTAAGTTGTGTCTCCTAAACCCTTAACAGATGTCAGTAGTGTCTGCTAATCAATACTTAATTGTGTGCATTCAGACTCTTGACTGTCTCTCACGACTAACAGGAGACCATTCGCAGATGTCACTGTGTCTTCTGACTAAATGCTAAACTCAGTGTTGTAACATCACCTCTGAAACTACCTCCAGATGCCTGCAAATGAGCCAGAGGAACTTTTTAAACTATATAACACAGAGAATAAAAGACATTATTATAGTGGTATAAAAGCAGGACATGCTGTACTGTACTTATTACAATTCACACCTTTTTTATGGATTTTTTTTTACAGTTTATACCTGTTTTATTCACAGTAAAATAAACAAAACATTAATATATCATTGAATATAAAATGTATGGTTACAATACTGTAATGTCTTATACATTGTGAATGTATATTTTATGGTGGGTTTCTGGCACAGCTTCCACTATTTTCACAGCTATTTTACTGTAAATTATCTATTTTATAGTGTATGATGAGATATAATAGCATATAACAGTCTTACAGAAATGTACAGTAGATAAATATATTCTCCCAGATATGGAGAGTCAGTGGTTTTGGGTTCTCCTCAAAATGCACATTTTTTAGAGGCCTTTTGAAGTTTATGACTAAACTTGTCATCCAGACTATGTTGTACTGGAACAGTTTATGAATATTAATAGATTGTGGAAGAACCGCACTGTAAGAAGTGCTGTAGCTGTAGTGTTTGATGCCTCGGGTCTTTCTTTAACTCAAGTGGTAATTCTTCACTGCAGCTCTCTGTCTTATAGACTCACTCCAGCAGAAACTATCCCGCATGATGGTTGCCAAATCTTCCATTAGTAAATAAATTATCCCCCATACCGTCTAAACATAAAGCTCTCGTTTTAAATTAAATAACTTCAAGCTGGCGGCATTTATATTACAAATGTCTCTTTCAGTGTAACATTTATAATGCTGTCCAATAAAGCAGTGTCACTACTGCAGACAACATGACTCTATTATTTGCAATTTGCCATTTTATAACCATGTGGGCTTCTGTTTACATCTTAAATAAATAAACAGTTTGCATAAAAAACAACATTTTGGAATAAAACACTGGCATATGCTTTCATAACTGGAAGAAAATAATCTCAGGCAAGAATCTCATCAGTCCTTGTTATGCTGACATTGTCTTTATGAATACTGCTCTGTGAATGCTAAAATCTTTACATCACAGCTCATTGGAAGCGGTTACTTTTTTACAAGTGACTAATGTATCACTGTGGCCTATATTTGAGGGCATTTGGCCATCCTTGTCTCTGAGATGAAAGCTCTGAATTGAGATTATTAAGAGATGAAAGTGCCCCTTATTGTCATTTCACATCTGTTGACAATCAGAGTTGGGTTTTCATCCTCAATCATAAAACCAGCTGGTCCTGTTATTCTGGATTTTAACCCATTTACTATCCACATTAGGGGTTACTTTCAGGGCTGAGACAGCTTATTAGTAACCAAGGACACCAATTAGCAATATCTGTAGTGCTGATGGAACTCTTACTCAAAACACAGCTTAAATTAATTGTGTAATAATAGAATATTAAGTTATTTGAGCTATATTTGATTGAAGTTTCTCAAACCTTGGTCCACATCGCAGTCATATAGGTAGCATAATAAAAACAACATCAGAAAAATGTTCATATAAACTACAATTTTTGGAGCAGACATGCAATAAATCCCTAGTTCTCATTCAACAAAACTTGTTCTAATTGGAATAAAAAACAAACAGTATAAATAAAAATAAACCAGTTTTTCATACTTAAATTTTGCATAAACATTACACTGCTCAAATGTAATTATAGTATGTATGATTTTTTATGCTTATATTCATTACATTACTGTTAAACTGAAAAAGTGAGGACAATGGTTAATTTTTCATTTAAAATTGATTTGAGAAAGCTGTGCATAACAACAAAAAACAGGCTAATTTTTCAGAACTTTTCAGTAAGAATTTGACACAAATGGTTGTAAGTCACTTATATATTCTATTATCCATCCATCCATCTGCATCATCTTGCAGTCAAAGTTGTGGTAAGTACCATACCCTTCCACTGGGCCAAGCCATACTAGAAGCTCCAAGGGCTCAAGGTGCAACTCCAGACTTTACCAATTACGTACTGTATAATAAAAAAATGACAATGGCTATTATCTGTTGTTTAGATAGTATGTAAATATCCATTCTAGTATCTGCGTTACAGTAATTATGTTCATGTTCTTTAAGGTTAGCTTCTTTTTAAAAAAAAAATGGTTCTTCAGGGGTTCTTTAGTAAAGAAAATTGTTCTATATAGAACCATGAACACTCAAAGAACCCTCCGTGTGGATAAACGGTTCTTTCGATGGTGAACGGGTTCTTCATATTGGTGAGGAAAGTGTTGTGGATGGTTCTGTACAGAACCTTTTTGAAAATTGTTCTATAGAGCTCCCAAAAGGGTTCTGCCATAGTTAAAATGTCAAGCTTGTAATAATAGAAAATTATTATTAGACCCTTTTTGGTGAATAGAACTATTTACAGCACATTTCTCATTAATCTGAAAAATCATTTCACCATGCAAAAAACCATATGATAAAAAAATCATACATTGTGATTTCTGGATTTTTTCTTTTAGATTATGTCTCTCACAGTGGACATGCACCTAAGATGAAAATTTCAGACCCCTCTATGATTTCTAAGTGGGAGAACTTGCAAATTTGCAGGGTGTTCAAATACTTATTTTCCTCACTGTATATACAACCATTTTCTTTAATTATACAACTATACTTTTAGCACAACTTACCTTAGTTCATTTTAAATTAATAACGTAATTAAAAAAATATATAGAAAATATTGGATGCAATGTACAGTGGTGTGAAAAAGTGTTTGCCCCCTTCCTGATTTCCTGTTCTTCTGCATGTTTGCCACACTTAAATGTTTCGGAACATCAAACCAATTTTAATATTAGTCAAAGACAACACAAGTAAACACAAAATGCTTTTTTTTACCTGAAGGTGTTTATTATTAAGGGAGAAAAAAAATTCAAACCTACATGGCCCTATGTGAAAAAATTATTACCCCCTAAACCTAATAGCTGGTTGAACCACCCTTAGCAGCAACAACTGCAATCAAGCGCTTGCAATAACTCACATTGAGTTTTTTTAACTTGTTGTGGAGGAATTTTGGCCCACTCATCTTTGCAGAATTGTTGTAATTCAGCCACATTGGAGGGTTTTCGAGCATGAACGGCCTTTTTAAGATCATGCCACAGCATTTTAATAGGATTCAGGTCAGGACTTTGACTAGGCCACTCCAAAGTCTTCATTTTGTTTTTCTTCAGACATTCAGAAGTGGCCTTGCTGGTGTGTTTTGGATCATTGTCTTGCTGCAGAACCCAAGTTCATTTCAGCTTGAGGTCACAAACAGATGGTCGGACATTCTCCTGCAGGATCTTTTGTTAGACAGCAGAATTCATAGTTCCATTTATCACAGCAAGTTTTCCAGGTCCTGATGCAGCAAAACAGCCCCAGACCATCACACTATCACCACCATATTTTACTGTTGATATAATGTTCTTTTTCTGAAATGCAGTGTTTCTTTTATGCCAGATGTAATGGGACACACACCTTCCAAAGAGTTCAACTTTTGTATCATCGGTCCACAGAATGTTTTCCCAAAAGTCTTGGGGATCATCAAGATGTGTTCTGAAAAAATTGAGACAAGCTTTAATGTTCTTTTTGCTCAGCAGTGGTTTTCGTCTGGCCATGCAGGCCATTTTTGTCGTCTCTTTCTGATGGTGGAGGCAGGAACACTGACCTTAACTGATGCAAGTGAGGCCTGCAGTTCTTTGGATGTTGTTGTGGGGCCTTTTGTGACCTCTTGGATGAGTCGTCGCTGTGCTCTTCTGGTAATTTTGGGCGGCCGGCCATTCCTGGGAAGGTTCACCACTTTTCCATGTATTTACGATTTGTGGATAATGGCTCTCACTGTGGTTCGCTGGATTCCCAAAGCTTTGGAAATGGCTTTATAACCCTTTCCAGTCTGATAGATCTCAATTACCTTCTTTCTCAATTGTTTAGATCTCTGCAAGATGTGTAACTTTTAAGGATCTTTTGTTGGACTTCACTTTGTCAGGCAGGTCCTATTTAATTGATGTCTTGATTGAGAACAGGTGTGGCAATAATCAGGCTTGGGTGTGGCTAGAGACAGTGTACTTAGGTGTGAGAAACTACAGTCATGTTTTAACAAGTGGGGCAATCACTTTTTCACACAGCATGTAGGCTTGGATTTTTTTCTCCCTTAATAATAAACAACTTCATTTAAAAATAGCATTTTGTGTTTACTTGTGTTGTCTTTGACTAATATTTTAATTGGTTTGATGTTCCGAAATATTTAAATGTGACAAACATGCAAAAAAACTTAAAATCAAAAAGGGGGCAAACACTTTTTCACACCACTGTATTGCTGAATCTTCTTTCTCAATAAGCTTCTATCAGCATAAGTGTAGTGACTTCTGATTAGGAGAGTTCATCTGGAGAACCCAAAAAGGCCACCCTGTGCAGTGGTCTGGACGATGGCTGCATTGCTAATTCACCTCTGATCAATAGCTAATTCACTTACATAATTATGGAGCCCAGTAATTGTGTCATGTCAGGCGGTGTGATAATTGATCACCATGGTTGTATATTTTCCCCCTGTGGCTCTGGGATGCACTGACCTATCATTTTTTTCTCACAGACGCCTGAGCCGGGCTTCAACACTTGCTTCACGCCATGTTAGGCAGCGCTCACATCCCTCAAAACGATCCTCATCTGAACTCATTCATGCATCGCCTATGAATGTGGGCTTGATTGAGATACCTACAGTTATTCAAGGGAAATAGCAGCTTAGCTGGAGGAATTCTGATAAGTGGGTAGAGTATGATTGATTTTCATCTTTCACATTTTCATAAATGTTTTGCATAATAGACAGCATACCCCATGAACATCATAAAATGCTGCCATGAGAAAATACTGACTTGGGAATTGAATGTAATGTGTTTTTCACTTTTTAGCAGTTGGTTTACAATATGATTAGATAATCTTTTAAATGCCATAATAACAGAAGCGCTTGAATGTGACACATGCAATTAAAACACAATTCACAGTGCATATGCAAAAAGTTATCTAGAGTTCGAGGAGCACAGATGCCCAAAGTGTTGGGCACCTATGTTGAAAGCAGTTGGGGGTTACATGCCTTAAATTAAATTATGTCCTGCCAGTGAATTGAACCACTGACCTTCTGGTTACTAACTGGGTCTCTAATCTTCACACTGACTGTTCACCAACAAGCCACAAATGCTTATCCAGCAGGCCACCTCCACAGAACCAGCAGGCCCAAGTGCTGAACCACCAAACCACAAATGCCCACCACCAGGCCACTACTGCCCAACCACCAGACTATGGCAGTCCAACCAACAGGCCTGATCTGCCCACTATGAAGCCATGATTTCACACCACCAAGCCATGGAGGCCCACCACAAGGCACTGCCACTCAATCCCATGGCTATGGCTACCCACCACAGACTACAACTGCCTGACAACCAAGCCTCAGCTCCCCATCACAAAGCCATGACTTCACACCACCAGACCATGGCTGCCCAACCACCACTCCACAACTGTTCAACCACCAGGCTATGGCTTCTCACCACTCACTCTTCAAAAGCCTTCAAATTTTCTGGTTTGTGATTGGTGGATATGTGCACTATAGGAGACTAAATATGGCTAGCAGCAGCAGTCAAATATCTTTGTATCAGACAGATTAAAATGATCAGACGAGCTCAGATTTAGTAAAAACTGTAGATAATTCAGTCTGTATTCCTCTCAGAGGTTGAGGGAGGAAAAAACACATGTGAACATAAATAAACTTACAGACTAGGTCCTGTAGAAGAAGAAATGACCCCAGAACCCACATTTACATTAAACCAATCCCAGTAGGGCATAGGATGATACATTTGTGGTTTGGTGGAAAAGACATACCAACCAAGCAAATATTTAACATTCCACTTACTGCCCAAAATAAAGACCATATGTGCAAAATGTTCCAAATACAGGGTCTCTATTTTCCACTATAACATGGAGAAATGCCAGGCCAAAATGAGCATTTTGCAATCAATGTAACAGTGGGAGCTGATGCAGAAATTCAGAGTGGATAAGTAGGAGCTGGAGAGGGACAGACACAGCAGATGGTTCCAGACTTCTCATTAAAGGTGCTAGAATTTATTTCCCAGGTAATTGAGGGTAAAATGAGGAACTGACAGTCAGCAGGCCAACATTCGTCATTTGGGTACATACATGGAAGACTGCAGTACTGGTGCATCATTTGAATCATTTTTTGAGCTTGAAAATGATCTAATATCACAAAAATGTTTTCTCCATGTCCAAAAATTAGAATATGGTGAAAAAAAGTTCATTTTGTAGATAAAAGACAAATGGTCATATTTTGAATATTTATTACATGTAAAGTGTATTATATGTAAATGTATTTCAAGTCATTTTGTTGTTGTTGTTGTTGTTGTTGTTGTTGTTGTTTCAATGTTGATACTGTTTAAAAATTCAAATTAAACTCCAAATAAAATATTCTTATCACTTGAGATTCTGGTTTTCAGATTTGCATGAGCACAAAGTCATACTGATGAACTTTAGAACCAAATGAGGCTTTAAATATGTCTGTATATGCAATTTACAGACAATACACAATATACATAGACTAGGGGCAAGTAATATAGACAATGTGGCTATAATTACAGAATGCACAATACAGATGAGATGTGCTCAGGTCTATTGTGTATCAGATGTTGTTGATGAGGTGTTGCCAAGTCATTGCTATGGTAGCCCATGTGGTTGGCTGGTGTATTTGTATAATTGTTACATTTGAATGATGCCAAAATCTTGGCACTGCATTCATTTCTATGGGGAAAAATTCATTACTATGTATGTTTAAATGTGTCATTTGATCAAAAATGTTGATATCTCAAAGTCTTTTAATACAGTGCAATGCACAATCATAATTAGTAACACCCGTCTGCAGTAATGTCAAAAGACTTTCAGCTATTTTTAACCCGACAGCCTTCACTCTGATCCATGAATTATGTTTATTCTTCAACGTTATTGGGTTTCCTCTCAGTGGTTGTTCTAACTGAGCCGAATATCATGTCATGTGATTAACCTGCATGATACTTTTAAAGAATGTTGTCTAAAGATGAGCAGACACTGAGGTTAAGGGCTTTGCACAAGGAGCTGATAAATGGTAATCATTCCTGTAGAGTCAAAGATAACACTTTCCCCTCTTCAACAATGAGAACACACCAATCAGCCATAACATTACAACCATCTACACTTACTGACCATTTTAGCTCCACTGAGCATATAGATGTACTTCACAGTTTTACACTTACAGGACCTCCACCGGACCTCCACAGAGCAGGAGGATCACTGCAGTGACACTGACATGGTGGTAGTGTGTGTTGAGAAAGCACAAACCATCACTGACTGTGGAAACTTCACACTCGACCTCAAGCAGCTTGGTTTATGTGTCTCTCGACCCTTCCTCCAGACTCTGGGTCCTTGATTTTTTTTAAATTAAATGCAAAATTAATTTTCAGTGATGGTTTGAGGAGCTGTGTCATCTGCTGGTGTTGGTCCACTGTGTTATATCAAGTCCAAAGTCAGAGCAGCCGTCTACCAGGACATGTTAGAGCACTTCATGCTTCCATCTGCTGACAAGCTTTATGGAAATGCAAATTTCACTTTTCAGCAGGACTTGGTACCTGCCCACACTGCCAAAAGTACCAATAACTGGTTTAATAACCACAGTATCACTGTGCTGGCCATGAAAGTCACCTGACCTAAACCCCAAAGAGAATCTGTGGATTATTGTCATGAGGACGTTGAGAGACACCAAACCCAACAATGCAGAGCTGAAGGCCACTATTAAAGCAACATGGGCTTCCATACCACCTCAACAGTGCCACAGGCTGATCACCTCAATGCCACACTACAGTGATGCAGTAATTCATGTAATTAATTTATATATTAAAATATATTTTTTAATTGATCTTATATAATATTCAAGTTTTTTGAGGTACTGAATTTTGTGTTTTCATTGGCTGTAGTCCATAATTATCCAAATTAATAGCAATAAACAATTAAAATAGATCACTCGGTGTATAATGAACCTATATACAAACCGGATTCCAAAAAAGTTGGGACACTAAACAAATTGTGAATAAAAACTGAATGCAATGATGTGGAGGTGCCAACATCTAATAT
>BRDA01025731.1:0-16877 GCA_036984385.1 Crenuchus spilurus
TATGTCTGTTATTGCTAACCCTGTAAAGCTGCTTTGTGACATCAGTTGTAAAAAGCGCTTTATAAATAAAATTTGATTGATTGATTGATTGATGGCTGTGTGCATTCCTAACTAGTCACCATTTATGTTAAATTAGCTGTGTTAATTTAAGTTTTTATTACTTCTAGTATAACTTTAGTTGACTCAACATTAAATCCCCTGTCCTGCAGCACTTTCCACTCCTGGACATTTGATCTTTTTAATGTAATTTTTTTGTCAAGCAACACTTGTGGGCTGGACTATAAATGGGCTTTTTTTCAGTGCTAATACATATGACTTTTAAATTCATATTTTATACTTTACAGGATGACTTGCAGCAGTACAAGGACACCATATTGTAGCATTTTTTGTGGTTAAGCTAACCTATTGACAAGACATCTCAGCTTAAAATCATTTTCTCAGGTGACCGATGACTTGCACGGTATTGCAGATCAATATCTGCTTCTGCAATGTCCAGTCTGTTCCTTTTCACTAGACCTATGACCCCTGCCTATCAATTATGACCACCAGGATGCAGCTACTGGTTGTTAAGGTTGACCTTGATGGATAATTAATGATGGACTACTGGTGCTGCAGAGGAAGAAGATCCACCCCTTTTTCAATGGGTGGGCTGTGCTATGCTTTCTCTTCACTTTTATGTGTGCAGATTAAGACAGAGAGAGGTGAGGGAAGGAGAGAGTTATTAATGGGGCTTAATTGTCATGGCTACAGTCCAGTCAGAGAGAGAGAGAAGAGGCTTTGTGCTCTGGATGCACAAGTACATGTGTACATGAGGGTGTGTGTGTGTGTGTGTGTGTGTGTGTGTGTATTCACCCTCAGACAAAAGGTAGTGTGTCTTGCCTTTAAACTCTTCAACATACAGTTGTGGTTGCTGAATCATGTACGTATGCAACAAGCAGGAAAGATTAGTGATACAACCATAAACACATTTTCATTTTTGATAAAATTTTTAAATCTGAGGCCACGATTCCATCCGATTTTTGATATTTTATGTCATAAAAACCATATTACAATGCACTACGACTTTTTTCACGGCAGGGCAAATCCGATTTCTGTCTTAAATCTGATTTTTAGAATGACTGAAAAGATTTCAAGTTATAAGCCCCCAAATCTCATCTATAGATCCCCACTGGTTGACATTCTAACAATGTGCATGTGCACAATGTAAAGATAAAATATATACATTTAGATCTGCCCATTTACACTGACATCAAAAGTAAAGCTTTAGCTTGAATTGCTTTTGAATATGATACAGAGATACAGGGTAGCCACAACAGAGCACATTTATATATGTATAAGAAAAACAGCCTGTCAAAGGGAAAAAGATAGGCTGGAAAATGGTCATGTAATAGTTGATTAATGCTGTTTTTGGTCAACAAACTCACATAGACCTTGGGGTTGGGGGGGGGCAAAGGATATATGCCTTTTAATGCAAATAGATCAGAATACCTCATACATTTATTCATATAGACAAATAAAATAATGGCATTATGGATTGCCATTCTTGGCCTGTGGGTCAGTGCACAGGCAGGTCAGATATGCTGCACAGGTAGCAAACATTAGCATTAATAACAGCACTATGTGTACATCAGAGAAAATCTCTCTATTGTCACACTTCTTTACCCACAGGGTCAGTTTCCTGCTTGTGTGACGTGCTCTGTTCTTGTTTGTTGGGGACATTTATTGGACCAGATGACTCACTCTTTCCCTTCCGCATGCTGCATTAGTTGCTATGGAGATCAGCATCCATCTGTGCCCGAAAACAGCTGGATTAACCAGAGCAGTACAGTGACGTGAGGTGACTTGGAACATACCACACGCAACCAGCAACGACCAGAGTATCACTGTGAGCCAGACATACGCTCTTGACAACAGTAGAGCTCCAGACACCTAATCATTCGCCATCTATCGCAACCTTTAGTGACATTTCTTTTAGCGCTATACACTGTCTGAGCTTTTGTAAGATTGATTGTGGAAATGGGATGGTCAGGCAGTCGTGCTTATGCAGATAGGCCTGTTGAATTATTGTAAAAGTCACATCAGATATGGCGTGGTGATTCATTTCCCTTCCCCAGTTCAGACCAGAGCATTGAGTTCCCCTCTATTTCAAGGTTATTCAGCATTTTAATCAACTTTTCAATCTCTTGTTGCAGACAGAGCATGGGATCCATTCATTTCAGTGATCAACATCCATATTATCTGCATCTGTAAAGCTTCAGTCTAACAAAAAAGGGTTTAAGCATCAATTAGTGATCAACTACATAGTGGAATAGGCAAAAATCCATGCTCTTAGTTACTTTGTGACATGCTATCTAGTGATACATTGTGCTAGTTGTTGCCACCTCTAAATCAGGATCGTCAAAGTGGCATGAAAAGTGGGACTCTTACCAGCGCCCCATGTGGGGCCTGGTAATTCTGGAAATTCCTGGTAATTCTGGAAGGAGTCTGGAATTTTATTTTCCTTTAAATATTAAGTGAGGCGAGGGGAAATGGGCACTGCTTGTGCTACGCCCTTGCTCCAAAAGGTTATCATCATGGCCTTTTCACATTCAACTATTTCAGGGGTCTACTGAGAATGGTGATCCCTACTGCGGTCAAGCTGCAATGTAATAAGCTTGTAACACTAGCAATCAGTATAGATTACAGAAAAAAAGATGAAGAGGGTGTCACATGATGAAAATATAGATGTTCCTTGATTATGGGATATTCAGAAAAAATGTTTTCACTCTGAGACTTGTAAAAATCCCTTAGAAAAGTACACCCCTAAAAAATACAATTCAACCTATCACACTCTCATGGCCATCGTAAATATCTATCTTACTGAGCCACTAAGACATGCTGTTGAATGTGCTTAACAATTCATTGGAAATTTGTGAGTGAACGGTGGTTCAGACCAATGTTGTTCAGCCTACCGTGGTACCAATAAGGTATGACAGTTTTGGGAAATAGTTGTACTTTAGATGATTGTTAGTTTAATGATGCATCACACCATGTAGGTTTAATGATAAACGTAACCAGTCTTAATTAATCAAGATCCATCTCATGATCACATTAAAGCTTTAGGATCTCACAGTGGTTCAGAATCACTGGAAGGTGGCTTCTTGCATAGCATTTTCGCCAAAAGTACACAGTAAATCTGCCAGTGTTAAATCAACACTATTAGAGTTAAATTAACACTGAGAGTGTTATATTTTAACACCCTCAGTGTTAAATTAACTCTAATAGTGTTGATTTAACATTGGCAGATTTACTGTGTAGGAGTCAACTCTTAGTACTAGTAGAGTTGGAAGAAGCCACCTTCCAGTGATTCTGAACCACTGTGAGATCCTAAAGCTTTAATGTGATCATGAGATGGATCTTGATGAACTATGAGTTCATACTTTTCAAGTCGACGCCGCTACAAAAGCTCTGAAAGATTCACTGTTCTCATTGCTATGAGGATGAGTAAAATGATCTGCACTTTAGTTATATTAAAACGTCTGCTTACCTCAATGTCTTATCAACACTGTCTATACTAGGTCTGTTTTTATGGTAACTGCTGTGCATGTCTGAACTTGTTACATCAGTTCATTTATAACTGCAGTACAACAAAAAATATCCACCTCACTGCAAAAAGAAGAGCAGCATGCAGTGATTCACTGCAATGTGTTTTGGAATCTGTAAACCAAATTTCGAGCAATACTCTAAAGAAAAGAAAAAGTTTCTTAAAAAGAATCATTATTGGTGATGAGACATGGATTCATGACTACAGGCCTGAGAGTAAACATCAGAGTATAGATTGGAAACATCTTCAATCACCAACCAAGAAAAAGTTTTAACATCAACCATCAGCTGGAACATTGATGTTTACATTTTTCTGGGTTCCCTAAAAGAAGACAGAGATTCAATTCTGATGAAAAAGTGAAGACAGCTGTTGATAGATGGGCAAAGTGTTTTGAAAAGCAGAGAGATAATATTGAAAAATAATGTATTTGTCTTTTCTGAAAACTGATAAAAATAAATTATACAGCCAGAGTGCGGATCATTTTTGTCTAACCCTCACAGTATCTAACTTACAAATAAACAATCATGATTCTTACCAGACTCATTAACTGGGTACACAGAAGGGCTGTAATGAGTTTATAAAGCTTCATTAATCTTATTTTATCATGTGTTTCAAATCAGATGGCCAGTATAATTCTGAGAGCAGAAAGTTGAAAACTGACCGAAACATAATACAAACTCTTCTGTAGTGCCAATGTCCCTGAGCAAAACTGAGCAAGCTGCAAACAAAGTACATTTCACTGATGCTCTGATAAATCTATTTTCCATAATTCCTGCTGTTCTGGAGGCACAACTTGTTTCTATGTAAGTACAGCCATTTTGTTATTATAATACCATAATAGAATGGCTCTCACACAAGAAAAAGCTTAAATAAAAAGAATAAATAAATAAAATTAAATAAAATTAATAAATAAAAATTATTCTCAGCTAATACTCAGTCTGTTTACATTCTCGTGTTTTGCTTAGTCAGTTAAAATAACTTTTGGTCATCTCTTACTCACTTCCTCTCCACCCTGTTCTTTCAGATGGCCTTTGCAGATTGGACCTCACTGTGTACTTATCACCTTCATAACCTCAACACTTAAATATTATACAGTGAAACCTCTGTTTTTGTCATTAATCGGTTCTAAAGTGCCTGATGATAACCAAAATGAAAAATAACTGAAGCCATATTTCCCATAAGAAATAATGTAAATCCAATTAATCGGTTCCAGACACTCCAAAATATTAACAAAAATACATTTTATATAGAATAACTATAGTTTTATATACAGAAAACAATGAGAAATAAATACAAAAAAACTAATGAAATGGATAAATGAACATTTAATATCACTCTTACTTCATTTACTCTCCGTTTTAGAATGTGCCAATGTGGTCCGGTTGTTTTATACACACATTCTTGGGGTTCTTAGCTGCTATTTGTTTTCACACCCATTTTCAGGCGGTAGCACTGCTTGCTGTCATGTTAGTATGATGTGTTTTAGTTTGTTTTGAGCATTATCAATGAGAAACAGAGCCAGAATGAATGATGAATATGTGGGTGAGTGATGAGTAAGTGAATGCTGTGTTTTCTCAAAATTAGCAGTGAGACACGTGGGCACACTGATGAAAACTGGGCAGATGAATGATAACTGGTACAAAATTTCCACAAAAAATAGTTGATGACAACTGAATTGTATGATAACCAGGATTAACAATAACCGAGGTTCCACTGTACATGGCGTGGATGCCAACCTTGAGTTCTGAAGGGTCAACAAGAATAAATCCAACAAGAATGATCAGAAGTGAATCATACTGTAACTAGTTATCAGCTAATGTTACACATTAACCAAATTATTTTGCATTATAAAATACAAAAGATACAACAATGCACACTATTGCAATATTCATATAACATACAGTCTCTGTGAAGTACTGTATGTTCTTCGGAATGTTTATAAACTGACCATAATGATAGTGATTGCATTTGCATAGCATATATCTTCCTTCCATTAAATTATATGCCAGGTATTGTATAAAAGCTGAAGGTTCTGGTTTCTCTTCAAGCTCACTTGTGAACCTGAGCTTCGCTGACAAGTTGGAAACTGTAGTTTGCTCTGTTGATGTAATCTCCTTAAAAAACCACCTGTTATCTAGGTGACTCTGCTTCACTGGAATGCTCTACTTTTCTATGTGGTGAGCAACATATGGCTCTGATACTCTGAGCATTATCTCTGAGCGTTGGCAAATTTCCAGAACATTTCTGAGAAATGTTAAGATATGTTGTTGATGCTAAGATATGCTAAAGATATGCAAATGTAATGCTGCTTTAAGTTCAATATGTTTAAGTGTTTTTGTATTATTATGAGTGACTTAAATGCCACCAGTGAATACTGAGTGTAATTTAATGTTTATTATTATGTCAAACTAATTATGCATATGTAACCTTACTAGATCTGCATTGATTTACATTCCATAAAATTATATTTTGTTTAGTAATTTGTTTAATTTCTTGTCGCTCATAATTCTTTGAATCTAACAGAAAATATGTACTGAAGAAAAAAATATAATGATTTGATTTCGATTAAATGCTGCTGTGTGTATTCTTGATTTGAATAGAAATAAACCAGCCTCTATATTTTAAGAATTTGTTAATGCTTTTGCCATTGACATGAATCTGTTTATACAAAATATAAATTAAATTCATTAATAATTATGTTATTTATTTAAGTAAAATAGCAAAATGACAGTAATAACTCTAGTCTTCTAAGGGTTAACCGACATTTAACAGCAGATGCTGTAAAACAAAGAGGCACAGTGCTCTTGCAGTCGGAACACTTGCATTCATCTCCAGCCATAAAAACAACCAGCTACTCTGCAGCGGCCATTTTGTGTGAACTTTCACCAAAGGCAGTCTCTCCGTTGGCTTCCTCACAAAGGTTCTGATGAATTAAAACAGCCTTTTGTGTGGCCTGGTCGCTGCCCCTGCTCTCTTAATGAGGGTATTGCTGGTGGGATCTGGATTTGGTAGCTGCTTTAAAAGACTAATGAAGTCTGCTGAATTTAAGCAGCCAATAATGAGGCGGGGATTATTTTGGGGGTACTTTTGTGAATGAATAGATTTTAGCATTTCTCTGGCATATTTGTGTGCATGTGTACATGCCTCTCATGTCACTGCTCATCTTTAAGGAGCACATTTCTCTGAGCTTGTCCAACTATACATATATCTAAAATGTTCTAACTTGGAAGGGCAGAGTTAACCCTCTGGAGTTGGTGTTCCTGCCAGCGGGATAGTAACGAAATTCCGCAAATACACTTATATAACTCTACAAGATTTTATCTTAGAAACAAAACAAAACATATCATGGAAACCTTAAAGGGTCTATTTTCAAATATATTTAGCTTGAATCTAAATGTATTTTTAGATATTTCTGAGAGGAGCTTAAATAAGCAGAGAACACATTTTTCAGCACGAGTAATAGCGCTGCACTTTTTTCCACCCACTCATGCAACCTGTCATTCATATGATAATGAAACGGTAATTTCGGACATTCCATTGGAGGATTAACGGCCATGGAATGTGCAAAAACACCCATTTTGTCTCTATAAACAAAGAGCCTTCACCTGAACAAAGACCTCTAACTTTGAGTGTTCACTCCTATCTCAAATATGTTCACTGTAAGGTTAGTGGCTGAGGAACAGACAGTGTCAACTCACAATCATTAAGCTTTAGAAATAAAACCACATACAATTTCTAAAAACTGCAATGACCAGTATGTAGCAAACATCTCTGTTTATTCAGTTCAGAGCTCAAAAGACTTGGCTAGAAATGTTTAGAGTGTTTTTTCACAAAATATCAGCACATCTGAAAATAGGTTTTTGGAAAGTCAAAGTTTAGAGCAGATTTAATCAGAATATAGATTTATGACACTCTTACTGTTTTGACAATGTTGGGGGAAACTTTAATAATATTCACTTAGTAAACTTGTTTATCTCAACAAGTTAAAAAAAAGTTTCCCGTTTTCTATGATATAAGCTCTTTAAATCAGTTGCTTGTCATTCTCATTTTAACATGCAATTTACTTCCAAATGGTTGTGAATGGTGGTGACAAACATTTGCATATGATTGGTTGTTTTAAACTCTATGATGGCAGGTGTTAAATGGCTGCCAGCTGCAACGGAACTTGACAAATGTGCAATGTCACCATTAACAAGAAATGTTCATTAGAGGGAGATTTCAAACATGTTGCATTGTGTTTAAAAAAATCACAAATCTGTAATTCCATTAAATTATCTGTCATTACAATTAAGATGCCTCCTAGGATAAAATGAATTCCTGTGTTCATATTCTTCTTTAATATCACACCACTGACCTGGCCATGATGACAATCTCCATAAAGACACAGACATTTTTATCCGTAAATTCAAGTCGCATCAGATGAGCCAGCTGCTAATGGCAGGAAGCATTTATGTTCTGACACGCACTGAAGTAAATCATAAAATTGTGGTATAAATGTGCAGTGACCCTAACGTTAATCACAGGCTTTTTCATGGTTCCACCATCTCTTTTTTCCACTATCTCTTCGTCTCGGAGGGAGACAGGTTAGCTCATCTACCTGACAGCTTTTTAATGGCTACATAAAACAGGCTCTGATAGATCATGTGCGTTCGGTGGAAGATTGTACATGCACGACTGCTTCTATGATTGATTCCTTTGAGGTCATTCAAAAGCACAGTCAGAGCTTTTCATCTCATAAAGAAACTGGAGGGCTCTTAGTCTGATGAAGATGAGCAATAGAAGACATATTAAGTCTTGACTGTGGCAAGCGCTTGACTGATATGAAAATTGTCTGACCAGTGCTGTTTTAAAGAAGTAAAAATGCAGATAAAGGATAATATTTGTTCCTTGGGAGAAAATCAATCAATCAGTCAAGCCAGGCAAACTATCTGTCTCTATCAACCCATCCATTCATCTTATCCAACATGTCTTCTAATATAAAATTTAAAAAAATTATTCTTTTTGTGTAGTAAATAGTCTTCTGAGAAAGTTGTACAGTAGATGTTGGACCATTGCTTTGAGAGTTTGATTGCATTCAGCCACAAGAATATTAGTGTGTTATTGGGTGATTAGCTCTGGATCACAAATGCTACTCCAGCTCATCCAAATGGTGAGAGATGGACCTACATCACTTCAGAGATGCTCTACAGCATCATTCCAGGTTAGGTGGGTGGGAGTGTGTGTGTATGTGGGGGGGTTATACCCCTCTAGATGATGCTCGACACAGGACATGGTGACCTTGTACAGCCAATTTTATTAACAGAAAAAAGAGCGACAGAGGATGGTCTTCACGAGAGGAAGAAAGCATATGTGTCATTCAGAATTTCAGTAAAAGAAAACCAGCCTAGAAAATAATCACGCCTCTTATTGAGGCTTCATGACTGTGTCATGTGGAATTAGTAATGCTGTCATTCAGGATCAGCTTTCTACAAAGAAAGAGAAATAGCTACCAAGACAGATTCTGTTTAGGGTAAGTATAAAGTGTGAACACATTTTCAAGATAATCTGTTTAAGTTTGAGTAAACATGACCTAATGGAGAAGGACATAGTCAGTACTTAAGTAGTATTTTATTCTTTATATCAGAAATCCTGCATGAATTAGCTTTTTGCCAAATTAGTCATTTAAATGAATCAAACAATAACTGAATGTAAACAATAGAGAGAGATTTGTCTACAACAACATGGATGGATACAATCAGAAGAATCATAAACCCAAACAGAAGACAGAATCTTCTAAAGAAACATAATGGATATGGTCATCATGTGTCAGAACTGATTTGGGACACTTCAGTTCTGAATGATAGATTTTTTGTGCAAATCCAGTTTATCAGAGCTGCTACTGCAGGTATTGACGTAGTGACCCACTTCTTCGACCTTCACTTTTGTTACGTCAAGTTTAAGGTCGGTTTTGGCCTTGATCAAATATTTGCTGACCTTTTAACCCCATTTAGTCAGTGTGTTTGCAAAGGGCCTCTGGCGTGGGCTGATGACACATGTGCCGCCGACTGGACCGCCGCTTGATAGATGCCGGTACAGAAGAAGGGCTTTGTGGGATAGGAACATGAGGTGAAGGAGGGGGCAAATGCTGCCAGATTGGCTGTTCTCACACACATTAATACAGACATACACACCCTCTCCTGCATACATGCTTCTAACCTTCAGACCATGTTCAGTCATATACCTTTTACCGGCAAAGAGATAGCAGAAGAGAAAGGCTATGTCATTTAGGATTTATCAGAAAAGGAAAGTGAAATTAAAAGCAGTAACTTCTGTATATATAACAATGCATCCTTTGATGTTATACTCCAGATATGCATCACTAACTAAACAAATGATATTGTTATCTTTACTGCCACCTTTTATCCTTATTACTAAATGAGAGATATGAGCAGTTATTAGCTCATGAACACAAGATATATAGAAGTACGTGCATGTTACAACAACCAATCTTGCTTCAAATTAGTCTGCACAATCAATGAAGAGTGAACCACTTTAGATAGATAAGCCCTTTAACACTACGCTTATTCTGAGTAAGGGGTTATATCCTATATATTTATTGTATTGTTTTTTTTTCCTCTGATGTCAAATAACATTCCTACCTCATTATCTAAAAAAGTTACTTTATTATTTGGTTATTATTTGGTAACACTTTCTAATAACTTTCATTAATAAGCCATTAACTAATGATTAATAACTGTGAACAAATCATTAGTTCATGAGAATTTGAACATTAACAAATGTTTATAAATGACAGTTCATGTAGTTACTAATCATGTATTCATTTTTGCAAATGTTAACAAATCATTAGTAAATCATTAGTAAATCATTTGTTAATGAAATTCTCATGAACTAATGATTTGTTCACAGTTATTAATCATTAGTTAATGAGCTATTAATAAAAATTATTATAAAGTGTTACCTATTATTTTTGCTCACATATCCTTAGAGTCCATTGAGTTTGCAGGTTTAAAAGCCCAAAAAAACTATCCTATAAATGAAATAACTATAAACTCAAACCTCATATTGCTGACAGCCAGTATACAGTATTTATTGTTCTGGTTCTCTCCTCATTTCACCCAAACAGTAGGCAGCAGAGCCTCAACATGCTCAGAGGAGAACACTCAATCAGTGTCAGCTTAGACTAATTGTCCATTGTGATCTAATTGATCCAATTACTCCCAACTACAAAACGTAGAGGGGAATTATATGCAGCTGTGCAGATTTCTAATGGATTGGGATGAAACTGTGATTCTGAAGAACCAACCACGTCTATGTATCATGAGAAATGATAGTCAGTAAACATCCTTATAGGACTAATTCACTTGATGTCACAACTTTAATAAACCCTCTTTATAGGTGCACAACACTCCCTGATGCACTAACGTCAAGACCAAAGAAAACAATCAATAAAACTCTGAATAATTAATAAAATATCATGTTGCTTCTTAATGTTCCGCAGACTTGGTGGTGTTGGGTTGGTTGCCAGTCTTTACCCAGTCTCACAGTTAACAAACTGTTCATTACTCTCACCACTGAACTTGAGTCTGCAGCTGTTTCTCTTCTCAGTAGCTGCATCCACAGATGACTTTGTGTTGCTTTACTTTATTCAGCACAAATAAAAATTCCAAACATGTTATCAAGTTTACCTGTGGCATTACAGCCCTACGCCCAGCTGTTTATGCATTTGGTACTAAGCGTTGTCACAACTTTCAAACATGTGATCTACACCATTCTCCATAAGTATCCACCTGCTGATTTTTTTTCAAGTCTGAGACAATAACTAGAAGTTACAGAATAAAGTTTAGATTTTTCATTATGCCACATAATATTGTACAGAAGTAGATAGTAACAGTAGATGAGCAGGCTTAACTTTTTAATCAAGGATTCTCTCAATGACTTTTTGGCTTTATGAAGAGACTTGACTTTATGAATATGACTTACAATACATTTTTATTACAATGCCACTCTTATTTAGCAGTGAGCTAATTCTTGTCTGTGACCCACTTTATGCAGTTCAAAACCCCAAAGAGATCCAAAGATATATATGTCCAGTATTTGCTTTTATCCCATTTTGTAAGTGTATCTGTGCAGTCATTCCATCTGACTCAATATCAGTAACTGAATATGCACTAGGCCGCTGTAGATTATGGATGAGTCTGTGGTGAACACCATGCTCTATTGCTGCAGTAAATTTATATGGGACTGTTCCTGAAATGCCTCGCTGTGAACCACATCAGCTGCCTCTGAATACAGTCCAGCCTAAATACACAGTGATTACTCACAACACAGAGTACGGAGATAGCAAACGTGAGAAAAAATACAAATATTTCATCATCATCATCATCATCAACTTTATTTGTAAAGCACTTTAAAAACAACAAAGGCTGCAACAAAGTGCTGAATATTTGAGTTAACAAACATGAGTAAAAAAAAAATAGAGCACCCCAACTACTGTTTGTTTGATTAGTATTAATAATATGAGTATATCTTATCATGAATATATCATGGAGTCATATTTAATTGCTTGATTAAATATCACAAAAAGCATTAACATTTTAAAGTTAATGTTAACAGCTAGTCTATGTTAAAAGAAAATGCTGACATGACTTGTTTTGACTGGACTGTTTTGTTTTGCTACCATTAGTAACCACTTGTCAACAGGAACAACTGTATTTCATAAACAAAATGATAATGTAAAATCACTGTATACTGTAAATAGGAAGTATTTTTTGGTGCCTAAACAACTATCTATGGGCAGCTGTGTCCTAGTGCTTAGGGATCTAGTCTTGTGACCAGAAGGTCGCTGGTTTGATCCCCAGGCAGGTCATGACTGAAGTGTACTTGAGCAAGGCACCTAACCCCCAACTGCTCCCCCAGGCACCATGGATTCAAGGATTCAAAGAGACTTTATTGTCATTTGCATCACATGTAGTACATGGATGGATTAAATACGAACGTGAAATTCCATTGTATGCAAACACATTGGCAAAAAGAAAATAACTAAAATTTAAATCCAATGGATTATTTAAATAATCTTTTTTTTTTTTAGCAAATGACATGAATGTGTGTAGAAAAATGTTACAGAAACTTTAATGAGCTTTAAAAATAAATGTTATTAAATTACATTATAAAAGTAATGAGATTTTAAAAACTCTTTGAAGAGCTGTAAGTCTACACCAAGAAGCAGTTAGAAACCTTTATTTAGTCCTGTTCATTTTATTACTGTTTACCTTGTAGATTGGCTACATGCATTTTATGTTCCTTTAACCCTAAAATGTGTTAAAACTTACATCCTTAACCCTAACCCAAAACCTAATCTAATCCTAACACTGCTCCCATTGACTTTCACCAGGAAAAATATATACAATGAAGACAAGAAATTGTAAATTGATAATTACAGTACATAATTTACTCTTTCACAACTTGGCATTGTTCCTTATGGTGCTTCAGCCAGTTTTAAACTGAAGTTAATGAGCAACATGTTACTGTATACTCTTTAATGCTGCCAGTCCTCATCCGGAAGCAGCACACCACTGTGGGAATTAGTTCTGTCTAATCTAATACACCTGTGTCTGATATACAGAGACTCTACATTATTTTTAATGATCAACTAGATGACATCACTTCAGCTATCTTAATCCTCTTATGTGCACAAAACAAACTCACTGCTCAGCAGTTGGCTAGAGCATCATAATTAAAGAGGAACAATAACTGCAATTAAAGATGCAAATTACAATAAACAATAAACAATTTAAGCATTTAATAAGGCAAACATGCAAAATAAAAATATATGAGACAAAATAAATGGATACGTGTAGTACAGTGCAAAGGTCTCAGTAAAAGTCTTTGGTACTTGGGATAATGTTTTAGACTATTTCCTAAATCATATTTTCCAATAGTATTCATGATTGATTAAATACACCAAATACTGTATCATTAGAATAAATACAAATAAATGCAGTAAAACGTAAAAAGAATTTGTGAAGTTTTGAGAAGTAATTGGTCTTAAGAACACAGTTTGGTTCCAGATGTTCTTCTGGATGCTCCTCAGCTATCCCATAGATTTGATAAATTCCATCAGCAGCACACTTATTAAGTATTGACTAAACAAACCATGCTTCAAATACAGAAAATCACTGCTTACTGCATAAATGTTATTTATATTTATTACTATACTATGCTTAAAACCCAAATAATTTGATATCTTCTTATCTAAGGGGCTCAAAAGGTTTATTTTTTTTGTATATTTGTGGTTCTGAACTACACTGTTACTGTTTTTAACCACCTTATAGAGTAGCATTCAAAAGTTTGGACATGCCTTTTCTTGTTTTTATTTTTTTCATACATTGTAAATTAATACTGAAGTCATACAGACTATGAAGGAACACACAAGGAATCATGTTGTAAACTTAAAAGTGTTAAAAAATATATGTTTTAGATTTTAAATTCTTCAAAGTAGACACAGAACTGATGTCTCAAACACATTAAGAGGAAAAGAAATGCAAGTCATTAACTCTTGACAAGACACAGCTGTTAACTGAAAGCCATTCCAGGTGACTACTTCATAATGCTGACTGAAAAATGCCAAGAAAGCTGTCATATAAGCAAGAGGTGCCTACTTTGAAGAAAATAAAATATAAACATATTCTGGTTTGTTTAACACATTTTTGTTTACTAAATAATTCCAGATGTATTTCTTCATAATTTTGATGACTTTAGTATTAATCTACAATGCAGATCATTTTTAAATAATGAAAAACCACTGAATGTCCAGAAGTGAATGGGAGAAACCATGACCAGTTACGTTGAGTGTAGAGAACACATACATACATTATATAAATGAATATATAATTTAAAGGAATCTGTGAAATAATGTAATAATGTGAGGTATTCATCCACATCCACTGTCAATACCACATGGTTTAAAGCGCTTATAAGTTTCAGGTGCTTTACTCTCTGTTTTATAGCCCATTGCTTAAAGGATATAGAAACATCTGGTATTTTTTTTTACAATCACTCCAATCAGATGATTAGGATTAGACATGCCTAAGATGCATTGCTATACATCTCCTTTTATTATGTGCCTGCTGTCAGGCCACAGCCAATAGAGATTGAAGCTTTATTACACCGGCTTTATTGTACCTTTGTACTTTGGGACATGTTACATTTATGACCACACAATACCTTCATTTCTGTTTTACTGCTTCTCTGTGTTAGGAGACATGTGAGAGGATGACTAATGACCTTTTTCCGTTTGCCCTCAGTTCATCCTCCATATGGCATATGTTGTTGTAAAGCAGAGGTAAATAAAAACATGAGCATCCATTGTGAAGAATTTACATTTTCAATGTTATTGAGATAAGATTCCAAACATTCCCTCTATGCTGCACCTGCTGTGGTTAGTATAGTTTGATGTTTATACAACTGTTATCTTCAATCAATGAAAGGCTTACACACTCCTGAAGGACACCTTTAAGGCTGCAGAAAAGTCCACATTTGTCATATTGATGTTTTACAAAAGGGCACCTGATGTAAAACCAATGGGTTGGGTCTCAGGTTTACTTCAGATCCTGTTAAATTTCTTTAAAGGAATGTTTTAGCCAGAAATCATATGTACATACAGTATTTTGCTACAGTCTTCAGATCCAATAACTCAACCAAAGACATGTTTGGAGTCCAAATTTTACTTCTTTAGTTTGCTAAAGTTTCCTAACAAACACTGGAACTCAATAGCAGCGCCAGCACTCTGCATGCGCGGATCTCTGCTCATGGGGCACCACAATTTTACAGAGGCACCAAACGTCTTTGGGGGGCACCACGCGTCCCTTTTGTCTTTTGTCAGCCTCCACCCCACCACCACACAGTAGCAGTGAGGTGTCATCATCATGTTTAGTTATTATGGGATAACATCAGAACATACAGGTCTAACAATAGATCTCACTGATTGATGCTCTACTGACCCCCTGTTGAGTAGTGAGCATGTTAACAGTGACGATAATGAAAGAAAGTCCAGCCAGTTCCTACAGCAGAACTGTGTATTTGCAGTGTCAGGCATCATCATTTGCATTTGTCAACTTCCCCTGACTATGTTTGTGGTCTAATTGATATAGACTATGGTCTTTGTATGCTATATGAACTTTAAACACGGGAACATTTTTTTTTCTCAAAACAGGGTTCCAGAAAACAAGGTTTTATTACAGAACTGAAAATTGTGGTGAAAAAAATAAACAAACAATGTGGCTATGACTAGACAATGAAACAAAACATGACTGTGACAACATACAAAAAGCTATGTTGACAAAACATGGCAAACTTAATTCAGCATGGGGGAGACATAATGGGGCTGGGGGTGGAGACTTGGTGTGAACAAGACACGTGAAAAACGTAAACAAAAGCAAATGGCAAAAGTACACAAACAAAGCATGTGGACAGAGATGGGGACAGGGACTAGGCTATGGTGTGAGGGTTACAGAAGTGCATTTCTACCATATTAAGCAGAAAAAATATATAAGTTTCCATTTCTGTTTTCTGCAGAAATGAATAATATGACGTATTATTTTGAAATAATGACATACTATATTTTAGAAATGTATGTTACATCATCAACATAATTTGTTGTTGACACACTGATTTGTATGGAAATGAACACACATCTATTAAAGTCTTTTTCTACATCAAGCCAGAAACTGATGGACTGTGATGTTGCTAAAAAATACTTGAATCAGACCCAGCTCAATTATCTGAACAGATGCATTAAAACTCAGGCTGTTGCATTATCATGGATGCAAACCAAAAAAAGTGCAACAAGTTGGCAGTAAAACAGACTGTCCTGTTTGAGGCAAATCACAAAATATAACCAGCAACATGTGGATTATTAAAATGTAGGGGTTAAAAAACATATGGCATTTCATGTCTGAGAGACTCTGAGTAGTGTATTGGTGCTGGCTGATAGACTGTTCATAGCTGTTATGTTTATTCCACTCTCCTGCCAGGATAGAACCACAGGTCATTATATCACTTAATGAAACACTTATGTTTTAAAGAAATATGTTACATTCATTTTTGCTCTTTAAAGAATCTATTTCTGTGTTCTCTAAATGTTTCCAAATGCATCAGACTAAAAAGTCACATGCTCAATATAATAGTCCTTGAATTAATGAATTGTAACAAGCAAGTTATTAGTGATTATGTAAGTGTTATGAGTGTTAATTTATTCAGTAATAATTCATGCAGATTACTTAAAAATATTATGATA
>BRDA01025733.1:0-14113 GCA_036984385.1 Crenuchus spilurus
TTTAGCCATGAAACCTCCCACACTAACATGACAGCTGTTTCACTTTCATTGTCTAACCCCTGTATATTTACTATTTTCTTTAGTAAATAAACCTTGAAGAACCATCTCTCTTTAGAGTGTAGTGTAGCCACAATATTCCTATGTTCCTTGATGACTTGCATAAAATATGTACTAAACATTTAGCAGAGTGAACAGCTGTAAAGTCTATGAGCTCAGTGGCACTGTCCTACCTCACTCTTCCACTATAGAACATGTTTGAGAGCTAGTGTACGTTAGATAAACAACATGAATATTAGCTACAGTACATCACATGCGATCAATAATAATCCAGAACGTATCAGATACAGAGCAAGCCTGGTGACGTTTATGAAGTTTAGCATTGCAATTCATGCTCCTCAATCTTTCTAACATTGGGAAACCAAACTCTTATCCTTGCTTTTCAATGGTAGTAGTCTATATGAATGTGCAACACTGGCTGGTTGTTTTTCTCAGTTTTTATTTACAGGATGACCAACACTGTTTTTCCTCTGAGCTTATATTTTATTGACAGCTGTCAAAATAAGAGCAGAATGTCATTAAATATTAGAAAAAGCCTTTTTTATGTAAAAATAGATGTGCCCATCTTTAACATAGGACTGAAAAAGACCCTGTGTATGAGTCGAGGTATCACAGTGAGCTGAGCTATAACTAGAAGGTGAATATTTTGACTCTAAACCCAGCATCCTCTAAGTGGGGATGCAAGAAATCTAATGTATTAACACACAACTCCAATTCAGCAGTGGGCCGCTAAATGAGACTGCATGCGGTTGTGGTGCGATGCATTCCGATTTATCTTGATCTCCTGCTCCTTTGCCTCGTGTGTCGGTTTTGCCACGAGAAATTCATATTAACGTGTTTATCACCAATTACAATTACTATCATTCTTTTTAGCATTCAATAAAAGTGCAATTATCACGAGTTGTGCTGCCATGGAGATAATTTAATTTCTCTCTCTGCTGCCTTTCAACACATTACAGTGAGACATATTGTACTGGTGTTCTTGGTGTATCATTACAATAGCCATTATCATCACACGGAAAAGGCCATAGACATGCTGTGGAAAAGCAATCTCCTGATGAGATCTGAGCCATTTGTGTACAGACTAAAGCAACACTTCAGTTTGAGTAAGCGGTAATCTGCTGTTAATTCAGATCACCGTTTGGTAGAGATTAGAACTGATGGAAAAGTGTGGTGATGGCAAGTCAGTAACCATGTGCAGACTCACCTCTGATGTCTTCCTGTAGGTAATCCTCTTGGATTGGAAGAAGTGGCTGCAGAGCTCTGAGCAAAAGTGGACTCAATGACAGTGCCTCCATGTGGTGGAGAGGATCTTGTGCTTTTACAATACTGCAGAGAACAAAGGAATAAAAAAAATATTGCTAATATCTTTATCACAATAAAACAATATTGCCTCTCTTTTCATTTGGACCTTCTACCATCTACTACATAATGTCCACTGAATGAGGTCTATTTCTTCAATCGTTGCTCAATTTGTCAGAGCTATTCCTATTGATCATGTACCTCATTTGTTTACGTTTACCATGTGCCATCATGTCTTCACATGCTTTGAGTTTGTTTTCCTCTTCCACATGTCATATTCTTGTCTCCACTCCCATACATGTCATGTCTTGTTCTCATTGCACAGCCCTGCAGTCTCATTATCTATCTTGTTTGCTATTTAGCCTTCCTCATGTTTCACGGTCATAGTAAGTCACTGCAGGTCTTCATTGTCATGTTTTGTCTTGGTCAAGTCATGTTATGTTTTAGTTCATATCCATGTTTTGTCTATTTTGCATCAATAAAGCCTTGTTTTTAGATACCATGCTGCACCTGTCCCCTCCTGGCTACAGCCCTGATGACAGGTAAGTGAATCATTCTCAGTTTTTCAGCATCACTGCTAGACTGAGAGTGGACCACCACCCAAAAATATCCAGAAAAGAACAGCCCCATGGTCATCGACAAAAGGCATGAGGATGAGCTCCAATCTCTAACTCTACACCAGCAAGGTAAGAGTTTCTAATAAAATGGATAGAGAGTGTACTATCTAGTTTTAATGCCATGCTTTAACTGAATTGACCTATCTTCTCCAGCGCTTAAACATATTTGACCTGTTTAATATGTTGTCTTGAAAAGAAGCTGACCAGGTTCACTACACAAACAGTGATAACACACTTCTGTGGACACACTAGTAAAATCCTATTTCAGTTCCACACACTGAAAGCTTGCCCATAAAATCCCATTTCTGCAGCCAGCAGAATGCAGAAAATAGTCTAAATGTCACTGTGGTACTTAATCTCCTCCAGTCTGCAGAGACACGAGGAGCGTAAAGACAAGGCCATATGAGGTGAGGCGAGGAAAGGAGAGAAGAGACGAGATGAGAGAAGAGAAGAGAAGAAGAGAAGAGAGAAGAGGAGAAGAGAGGAGAGGGAAAGTGTATTAGGGGAGTTCAGATGCTTGGATGAGGTCTAAGGCAGGGCATTAGAGTCAGTGTAATTGGATAATGCTGCACGTCCCCAGCCAAGAAAATCCAGCCTCCCAGTTGTGTGCCTGGTGGCAGTCACGTGGGGGCAATATGTAGAGCATAGATAAGGTTACATTTCAGCACCATCGAAAACCAGCAAGACACTTTTTCTGGACAAGTCTATGCTTCTGTGCACAACAAAACATCATCAAAGGAAGATTCCTGCTCCTGCTCACACACAGCAGATCAGTGCAGAATCACAAGTTTGTCTTTGCAGGGATTTTGCAACTTTTAAATGCTTTTGACAAGATTGTTAATGACCAGCCACAAGGTAATGGGGTTGAAAAAAAGGTCTACGTTAATAAAATCCAATATCCAGTCATTGCTCTGCTAATATATATATAAAATGAAGATGGTAATGAGGTACATGCCAGTGATTTTCTTAACTAGTGATGAATCACTATTAGGTTTCTGAGTATTCTGCACTGCTGTAAAAGCTTCATAACATCTGATATTTAAGTCTCTGATTCTATATTTGAAAAGCTTTTGAATTTTTTCAAGAAAAGGGCTTCATTCAAAATCATGACATTTTGTCAGAGCCCTTTTATGGGCACAATCATATGTAATAATGACCTACTGCCCTAATGCCCTAATGTTTAGCAGATGTGGCCTAGAGGAATAAACGTTCCAAAATGTCGTTTCTCAGTGCTCCGTCCTCATGTACTTGAGGAGTTTTTCTGACACTGTCACCCTCAGTTTGAGTGTCAGGCATCTGAACCCATTTATAGAACACTGCTATCAAAAACCTGGTGTACAACAAGTGTCAGGGTTAAGAGCAGGGTGGCGGACACACTTTCTGTGAAGTAGAAAATATTTAATAAATTGAACACAGATAACTACACAAAAGCACGAAACATAACAACACACTAAAGACAACTACAAGGAACATTGACCCATGACATACAGCGAGAAAAGAGGGTATACTGTATATAGTGATACTTAATTAAGCAAATAATGACACACAAGGGCTGAAAACAGGTGTAAACACATGAGCGGGAAGTGGTCAAGGCATGCTAGGGGAGGAGACTAGACACAACGGCATGAATCATGACAGTACCCCCCCAAGGATGTCACGATGGCGTAAATGATCAAAACAGCAAAACTACCCCAAGTACAGACCCCCAAAACTAAGTGACAAATATGTATTTACAAATGTCTGCCCCTAAGTGTTATGGTGGTTCGCACAGCCATGTTTAAGTCATACAGAATGGTCCATGTGAGGCCAACAGCTATGTCCAGGGTAGGTGGCCCCCTGACTGTGGCAACATCCTCGGGAGCAGGCGGGAATGAGGCAACGTCCTTGGGAGCTGGCCGGACTGTTGCAATATCCTCAGAGGATGACTTGGCCTCTGAGGTGACCTCCGCTAGAGAGGGAAGACGCGGTAATGTCCTTTAAGGCTTTCAGAACCGCTGAGATGTCGTAGGTGCTCAGTGAAAACCATAAAACCATGGAAACCATAAAATAATCGACTAAGAATAATAATGAAATTAATTATGATCTCTACCAATTAGAGACAGACTCTACATTTCATTTGAATAATTCATCTTCTTCTAAAGTCAGTCTTCACTAGCTTTAGATACAGCTCTGCTTTTTCAGACCTTCTCATCTGAAGTTAAATTAGAAGAGAGAATAATGAGGTATAATGCAGTAAATGAATTGCTGCCGAACAGGTGGGAGGCGGTTTGAAAGAAGACCATTGCGCTATTCCAGCCGACAAGCAGTGACCTTAGATTGCAGGCCAACTCCCAAAGCTCAGTTAACCAGAAAACCGATGTCTGTTACAAACACCCTCATCTCTCTATCTTTCTGTTTTTCTTGTTTTTCTGTGTAGAGGAAAGGTCAACAGATTGATATTTCAATGTCAGCATAGATGTATAGGTGGCTTTTATATAAAGGCAGATCTAAAAAGTTTTCCATTAATGCTTTAAGACATTTAGACATCCAGGAACATAGAGTCCTGTTTTTGCTTCATAGGCAATACTGAAGGATGAGGTTAAAATATCTGTCACTGTGTGGGTTTATAATATGAAAAATATTTATAACTAGAATAGTGAATATCCTAAAAAAACAGTGCAGTGTTATTGCACATCTTATGAATGTTGATGGTTGCTATGGCATCTCAGCTGGTGGATAGGGTGTTGCTAGTATATCCCCACTAGTTGCTATGGTATTGCTAAGCAGTTGTTATGGTATCCTGGTGCATACTAAGTGGTTGCATTGCTGTTGCTACGTGGTAGCTAGGTAGTTGGTATAGTGTTGCTAAGTGATTGCTAGGCTGTTGCTAAGTGGTTGCTAAATGGTTACTATGACATTTCTAATTGGTTTTTAGGACTGTTACTAACTGGTTGCTATGGTGTCCCCAATGGTGGCTATGTGGTTGCTAAGGTCTTCCATGTGGTTGCTCTGGTGTTGCTAGGTGGTTGCTGTGTCTTCTCAGGTGTGGGAAATGCAGAATCTCAAATTATGAGAATATTTAATATCAAGCTTGAGTAAATTACTATTCAAACAGTATCAATTAAAGCCTTGCAGTTACGTGGTTTTGTTGTGGTCACCGCCATGTTGAGTACCTCACACAACAAAAACAATGGAGCAAACTTCACACTTTAACTCGGCAGAGCAGAAACGATACTCAGAAAAAAATATTTAGATTTTTTAAAAAAAATATTCAATTGAATATGACATATATTTATTATCACCTGAGCTCATCAGATTCACTGCCAAACCTGTCATTTCATGATATTTTTTATATATACTTAACTCATAACCCATCACCTTATTCAGGACAAAGTTTGAAAGGCCATAAAAGCACAGATGCATATAAATATTTCACAGCAGGCTGGGTGATGAAGCCTAAAATATGGCATCTGATGCAAAAGAAAATATTCCTTGTAGTAGTAGTGGTTTATATTAACATCATATTCATGCATACATTGCAAGACAAAAATAACAAAACTTTATAATAGAAAAATTATTAATAGAAATAGATAAAAATAGTTAATTAGATAAGTAAATGATTAACGAAAATTGACCGAATAGGTATAGGCAGAAGCATTTGTTTATTTACTAAGCTGCGCAACTAAGCTATGTGACTAAACACCATGTTGTAACATTATCATAGGATTTATTTTGAGCTTTATTCTTCTAAAGAAAAGTTGGTTGTAAACTGACAAACTTAAAAGTAATTTGGGACAAATCTAATAATACCACAGTCTGCTGAAACGTCTTATTAAACAATTTGACTTGCAAAAGCAAGTAAAATCACACAAACAAGCTAGCTACCCAACTAGCTAACCTAATTAGCTTAGTTCACGCTAACTTAGTTGTTAATCAAGAGTTACTCGCCGAAGATAAAATGTGCACTGCAAAGTTGACTGCTTTCAGTTGATTTCCAGTTTGTTTGTTTGAGTTTTCCCCTCCGGTCTGTGTCTTTGGGAAGTCTATAAAATGATAGTCCTGTATCCCCTTTCTTGTTGTCACACCCCACAGCAGAGCATATTGAAGGCGTATAACAGACAGTAGGTACCCACTGTGGCAGAGATGTAAAAGTACAAAACTCATATTGGGGGAAAAGCCTTCTCCTATATAGCCCCACGATTGTGGAATAATCTTCCAGCTAGTGTTCGGGATGCAGACACAGTCTCTACTTTTAAATCGAGACTCAAAACCCACCTGTTCAGTTTAGCTTTTTGTAATTAACCTCTCCTTTCCAGTTATTGTCGTTACAGGACTTCATGAACACGGGGAGCTGCAGAAATCTCAGACACTCAACGATATTGTGCCAACATGCTGGAGGTTGATGATGGCGATATGGATGGATACCTGTCTGGTCTGATGACACACTAATATCTGTTCTTTCTGGTTTTCTTCCTCCCAGCCAGCTCGACCGGATGCAATCTCAATGCAAATATTCACATATGTTTTCTACTGCACTCAGCCTAATTGTTTCTGTTTGCTGTTTGTTTTCTTCTATCTTTTCTGAGGAAATGGCCACTGAAGGGATTTGATGGCTGAATTCTCCTGCAGTCCACAACAGATCACCAGTTCCATTACACCTATTGCGGTCAATTCCTTCTGCTCCGAGTTGGGTTTTCCTGAGGTTGACACCAGACCTGCTGCTCTCTTACATTGGTCTAAAGCTCTAATGCTACTGCATTTTAAATTATGATACCTGATATGGATGCAATGATCGCTATTATTAATATCATTTATGTTATATACTATAGCACAATGTCAGATTTAACTAAGGATGTAAATCTGTATCAGTAGTTTGATCAGAGGAGGATGGATCCCCTTTGTGAGTTTGGTTCCTCCCAAGGTTTCTTCCTCCAGCCTTGAGGGAGTTTTTCCTTGCCACTGTTGCCTTCGGCTTGCTCACATCGGGCTTAGATTCAGTTTGTTTGATATTAAATATGTAAAGCTGCTTTGTGACAACGCCCATTGTAAAAAGCGCTATATAAATAAATTTTGATTTGATTTGATTTGATATTGATGATATTGCTACATTACATGATGTCTAGGGTAAAATATGTACAAAACTTCTAGCCAACAGTAAACAGCTGTACTAAAGCCTATAAACTCCCTGTCAACAACTTGTGGGAGACACTAAAACTGAGCTAAAAATCTGTGACATAGTATTACTTCAACCTTCTAGCACAGAAGATTGTCTGGAGCCACAGAATCTGTGGATTTTGGTCTTGAAACAGATTTATTTAAAACTATTAATTTTAACATCTTCTTATGAAAAACGGTCAATTTAGCGGAAGCCCCCAAACTTTTGAGTGCTATAGCACAAGTAATATTACTATTAGTCATAATAATAATATTAGTAGGCCTAATAGTGAATGGAAATAATTACACATGTCTGTTTTCTACAAATACAAGCATCTATTTTGGCTGTTGCACTGCTAATGTTAATTTCTGTGTTCTATTAAATGAATGTTATTTCATTGCCACTTTAAGTGTCACTGAGTGATTATCATGCCTGTTGCCTGATTAATTCAATTCACATTTAATGTGGTACATTTTTAAATGCATTAACATAAGTGTAAATGTTAACTACGCTGATTATACCAGAACATAGAGAGCAGATGTAGTAAAATAATGTTTTTAAAAAGCCTGATTTTACCCTCAGCTTTCAGAAAGCTCACAGGTGCTGGGATATTACAGGAAATAAATGCAACATCTATAATGTTCCAATGCCTTATTTATTGGATTAAACACACAGCATGCGTCAGAGACACTTTCAGTGTGGTTTCTCCAAGGCACTTCAACTGCAAGACACCTTCCCTTTACATCAGCATCACACATTATGTAGAGTACACAGTGTTACTGAGCCTTTACATGTCTTCATGGAGATGAAATCCTTGATTGCATTTGAAAGCAGAAAGCCCAAAGTAACAGGAACCTTTCAGAAACATTATGTGTTAGTTATGTGTTATTTATTTGTATTTTATGATGTAATGCTCTGTGACCCAAAATGTTCTAAACCCTATTGCAAGGATGATACCAGAAATGGATCATATTAGCTGATTACAGACCTTAAGGATACGAGATGCACTTCATGTATGTAGTTATATTTTAAGAGTATATACATCCTCCTTATCTGCTAACCTCTGTCCTCTCAGCAAATGTGAAAAACTAGCTAAACCCCCTGAAGTCTGAGGGTATTTCAGATACTGTGATGTAGTCTAACATGCCTTCACTTTTTCACACATTACACCCGTCTATTTTTTCCCAGTGTTACACATGCTATTGTTCAGCACAAACTCAACAACAACAGTGTCAAAACAGTAAGAGTGTCATAAATCTATATTTTTGATTCAATCTGCTTTAACCTCCTAGGACCTGACATGTCCACATATGTGGACATCACATTTTGGGTTGTCTAGACCATAACACTACATTTTGCCTGGTGTCCTCTTATGAGGCCATTACACGGCCACCTCAGAAGTCATATCAAAAGATAATAATTTGTTT
The DNA here is from genome assembly GCA_036984385.1 of Crenuchus spilurus. NCBI lineage: Eukaryota > Metazoa > Chordata > Actinopteri > Characiformes > Crenuchidae > Crenuchus > Crenuchus spilurus. The sequence goes on from BRDA01025733.1 coordinate 8,538, forward strand.
TTACACTAATCAGGTGCCAATCAGCCCAAATAGCAAAGTGAAATAAAATGTGTCTATACTTTGGACACAAAGCAGCACCTTTGTCAGATATAACAGCTGAACACACTCGTGACATTCTTTCTACAACAGACATCAAACATTCTTCAGACAGTTCTTCACTAATCTGCTGCAGAACGTCACATAAATGTTGGCACTTGTAGGTTTGCTTTGCTTTTCACTTCATCCCAAATCAGCTGGATGGGGTTTAAGTCTGGAGACTGTGCTCCACTCCATGTTTTCAAGCTGACCATCTTGTTGTTTTTTTCTGAGGTAGTTCTGGCAGAGCTTGGACTGATGTTTTGGGTCGTTATCTTGCTGTAGGATGAACCCCTGACACAATAGGTACATACCTGATATGTTCTAAAACTGCTCTAAAACTTTTGACCAGTAATGTAGTCCAAATTAGCTAGCTAGTTAGCCAGTCAAGCTAAGCAATGCAAAATCAGTGTAGGTTTAACTGGGATTAAAGTTGTCATTTGTGAAAGGGTCTGAAGTGTGGCTTTTAAAGTGGTGGGGTGATGTCTTCTGTTAATGGATGACGGTAAGATGATGGAGTTTTTGTGTCCGAGGTTGTCTGAATACTATATGCTAATATACTGAAACCCTACTACTTTACCAGATAAGTGGTGTGGAGTGGGCCCAAATACACCATGTCATGTTCCTATTCATATTCCAACAAAGGACCATCCACTCCTTTATAATGCCTCTGGTACAAACCATGATTAGACTGTTTCAAAGACATTGTTTGAAACAGGACATTGTACAAATGATGTGTACTGTCTAACTACACAAACAAGCTTATGTTTAAAATGTGTTTACAGCTTCAAAAAATTATATTTGCTGTATTTTGCTATATTAGGGTTTATTTAGAGTTTGCCTAAATCAAAAAAGGTAATATTGCTGTTTATCATCTAACTCAGTGCACAAAGACATATTTAGATTGGAGCTTGAATAATATAACTAATTTATGGTCTTGATAAATGAATTAGGTTTTGTTAAATAACTCCAAATGGCAAAAGACGTATTGGTCTCACTAAAGAGTGACTCATCTGGGTAGCCATTCTATTAACAGAAAATAGGGACTAAAACAGATCCTGCTGCCTCAAAGAAAACAGAATACAGGCCATTACCTAGCAAAAAAAGACTTTAACATCTACCTTAGGGGAAAGCAGATACTATGAGAAGCCTATATAAGTCCAGCATTATACTGACAATATGTTGTACACAATACAGCATCCCTCAGATATATTCAGGTCAAGTTAACCCTTCAAACCACAACCGGATACTAAAAGAGTATCCGGGAGAATTGTGAAGTAGTAAAAATGTCAATCTATATTTTAAAAAATGATATTAATAAAAACAAGTAAATTTTGGCCAAAAGATGTCTCAGTGAAAAAGGCTTTCATAGTCCTGTACCAGCAACAAAACACAACGCTGGTACAGTTTTTGGTACAGTAGAAGCCTGTCTACATCATTACTGGTCACCATTTAAGTTAAATTAGCTACTTTAGGTTTCCACAGCCTATAACTTTAGCTGACTTAATGTTAAATGACCTGCCCTGCAGCACCATCTACTTCTGTTTCACCATTAACAAACTGGAATCAATAGATAATTAATCCATTTCTGCTGATCCCTGTGATCCTCTCTGGAACAGTGGATATTTTCTCACCAACTCAGCGAGTCTCTCCTCATATCTGTCCATCTTTATACAATGTAGACTCAACACAACCACTCACCTTCACCACGACACTACAGAACACAGAACTGGAGTCTGTATCCAGTCAGAGTGTGTGCCAATGTCTGCATCCTTTCAAATTTGAAGTTCTGTAAGAGCCTAGCAGACTGATTCTTACATCATTTTTTGTCAAGCATCACTTAATTTGACCTTGAGAGTCTTAAGCATAACTGATCAGTTTGTTATATAAAACACTTTATCATCAGTTTTAGAAAGTTTCAGGTATGTCCCATGTTGGTCAGGGGTTCATCCTACAGCAATATAATGACTCAAAACATAAGAACAAGCTCTGCCAGAACAACCTTTACATATTTCTTTATATCTGCTCCCTTTAGGTGATCTCATTCAAAGTTTTAATGTTTCTTTTCATTTTTATGCCGATGACACCCAGATTTAACAAAATGACACTGGCAGACTGACTAACTGTTTGGCAGCTACAAAAATCTGGATGTCTCAAAATGTTCTTAAACTTAATAATGAAGACAGAGGTGCTAATCGTGGGCTCTGAGGTCAGGTACGAAAGGGTGCAGTCGGCTCTGTATTGTGTTAATTTAAAGGCAAATAATTCATTTGTTTGTCTGTACTCAGTTGGACTACTGCAATGCCTTGTTTACGTGTCTGAATCAGAGAGAGGTGGCTCGTCTACAGCTTTTCCAAAATGCAGCGGCCCGTCTTTTCACTAGGACAAAGCATAGGGAACATACGACACAAGTACTGGCTTCTCTACACTGGTTACCTATAAGATTTAAAATTGATTTAAAAATTGTAATAATTACTTATCAGGCTGTTCATAACGAGGCTCCGGCATACGTCATAGAGCTTCTTTATCCTCTTCATAGTGCGAGAACTCTGAGGTCTTCAAATCAGGGTATAATTTGTGTGCCCCATACTAAACTAAAATCAAACGGGGACCGGGCCTTTGCAGTTTATGCTCCAAAATTGTGGAATAGTCACCCAAACGAGATCAGATTATCTGACTTAGTTCAGGTTTTTAAAAAGCGAGTAAAGACATACTTTTATAACCTTGCTTTTAAATAGTTTCTTGTAGGGTATAAACTGGTGTGTGTTTGAGTATTTTAGTATTTTATTGTCTTGTTTTACATCCTATTTATATGGGTTTGAAAAAAGCACTTTGTGATTCAGTCTAGAAAAGTGCTATATAAATAAAGCTTTACTTACTTATTTACTTACTCCAGGAAAAACAACAAGATGGTCAGCTTGAAAACATGGAGTGGAGCTCAGTCTCCAGACTTAAACCCCATCCAGCTGATTTGGGATGAAGTGAAAAGCAAAGCAAACCTACAAGTGCCAACATTTATGTGACGTTCTGCAGCAGATTAGTGAAGAACTGTCTGAAGAATGTTTGATGTCTGTTGTAGAAAGAATGTCACGAGTGTGTTCAGCTGTTATATCTGACAAAGGTGCTGCTTTGTGTCCAAAGTTTAGACACATTTTGTCTGTAAACTGATTATTAAAAGTGGTTTAAACGTTTAAGGCAGAATTACAAAAGACATGACAGTTACAAGTGGGTTTCATTTTAAAAGTAATTTTCACCTTTTAGCTATGTAAACATAAGTAAGAAAATGTTAATTCAGGGATGAGGAGGACAATATCACATCATATGCATTGTGGCTGTGTTTTTAATTATATGGAATATGTAGCTACAGTGTAGCTGATATGAATATAAACTTGAACACAGACTTGTATAGGCCAGAGCTCTCCAACTCCAGTTGCTGTCCAGCACCATTTGGTTATTTCCCTGATTAAACAGACTTAATAAAACTGCTAATGAACCACTGAAATGAATCAGGCGAATATAAACAGATCATCAAACTATTCTGGACAGTGGCTCTCCAGGACTGGAGTGAGACCCCCGTTATAGACTATTAAACTACAATAATGTTGAGTATATTATAATATCTGTCTTTACTACCTAAAAAAGAAAAAAAGTAATCAAGCCAGAATTAAATTTATAACCTAGCCTAGCAAAGCTAATCACTTGCGATATGAACTAGGGTCTACATGAATTCAATAAAGAAGCCAAATGAAGTGTGAAACACATCACTAAACGCAAGATTTGAAATGATTTATCTTAAACTTATTTCTATGTCATTACTACTGCCTGACTCAACAGACAACCTCTGAGATTCATTGCTCTCCATATCTGACACACAGCAGATCTTCTGAAGGCTGTACTGCCATTTGATGGCTTCATCACAAAAATGATGTGTAAATCTCTAAAACTTAAATAGTTTGAGTATATACAGTACCAGTCAGAAGTTTGGACAAATCTTCTGTACATTCAGTGGTTTTCCATGATGTAAAAATGTTCTGTATTGTAGATTAATACTAAAGTCATCTAAACTATGAATAAATACATCTTTAATTATTTAGTAAACAAACAAGTAAACAAACCAGAACATGTTTATATTTGACATTCTTCACAGTAGGCACCTCTTGCTTAGATGCAGCTTTCTTGGCATTTTCTCAGTCAGCTTTATGAGGTAGTCACCTGGAATGACTTTCAGTTAACAGCTGTGTCTTGTCAAGAGTTCATGACTTGCATTTCATGCCTCTTAATGTGTTTGAGACATCCGTTGTGTGTCTACTTTGAAGTAAAATCTGAAACATGTTTTGGTTTGTTTAACACTTTTATGTTTACTACATGATTCACTATGTGTTCACTCAGAGTCTGGATGAAAAAAAGAAAAAAAAAACACAAACATTGAATAAAATGGAATGTGTCCAAATGTTTGAGTATATTTGGCCTATACTTGTGCCTAAGCTTTTCAACAAGATATATCAGGATATGACAGGAGGTTGTCTTCTTATATACATAAATGTCACTAGTCCACTGGACCCAGTTATTAATCTAATGTAATCCTGCAAATGCAAAAATAGAATCAAGATGTAGGTCACAAATCTCAAGTCGATCCCTTACGCTACTAAACACAGGTATTCTCTCTGGTAAAGTGGAGGTTATGTAAGGTGTAAATAAATGCAGTGTGGAATGGCACTGACATATCTGAGGGGCAGTCATGCTTCAGAAGGGTGAGAGAGTGTTTGGGAAATGGATGTTTTAATCTGGCAGAAGATAGTGCTGGCCCGTTAGCCAACCCTCATGGGCCAGGCTTTTATGATTTGCGTGATGTGTGCTTGGGAAGATATTTTCCATTTGCAGAGTACTCAGGGTGCCAAGAACAGAGGTGAGCTGTCTTAATACACAGATCCAGGGACACCAGAGGCAGGTGTAGTTCTGAGGCTAGATGATAATTTAAAGTTAGGAGTCTATTATTTGTGTAGAGGAGGAGAAAGCTTGGGTGCTGAATACTGCTGACCACTGGATAAAAGTAGCTTCACAATAAAGACTTCATAACTTGCACTTTCACAACTGCACCCCTATGGGCATGGGACTATACTCACTGACTACTTGATTAGAAACACCTACCATGCACTTCAAATCAATCACTGGTCACTTTATGATGTCTACCTTACAGGTCTACTGCAGGGATCTTCAATTCTTGTCCTGGCAAGGTGTCCAGCACTGTTTTGGTGATTTCCCTGCTCAGTGACACTAATACCAAACCTGGCAGTTGGTGAGCAGAGAAATCACCAAACTGTGGAGCCTTCCAGGACCAGATTTGAACATCCCAGGGCTACTATATTAGAGTACAGTTATAGGTTGCAGCCTGTTTGTCATGTCATGTCACTTCGCGATGGTAGGCTGCACAGACGAGTCACTTCTCTCCAATGCCATCTGTCTCTGGTTGCTTGTAGCAGGCTAGCACCTGATAATCCAGT
>BRDA01025739.1:0-34616 GCA_036984385.1 Crenuchus spilurus
CTCCACATCATTGCATTGTTTTTATTCACAATTTGTTTAGTGTCCCAACTTTTTTGGAATCCGGTTTGTAGTTTAAGGGTATGTATATTTATGCATTTACATTATTTTAGTTCTTTATTTTTATTTCTCCAACATAAAATATTTCATTGCATTTTTCAATGGAATTGTACAGATTGTCATATGAGTCACATTAAAAGGCGGAAAAAGTTCTGAAATATTTATCTTTAGTGTATACTACAGTAATACCAAATATTGTTTGGTTGTGGTTTCTGAAAACATTATATAAAACAGGACAAAAATATATTACCTAGCTTACATTACATGGTATTTGTAGCAATTTTGAAGCATTCAAGTCTATGTGAGATTGTATTATTAAAATTGTGGTTTGTGCCAGCTGTGTGGAAATATAGCTCTGAAATTTGCAGTGGTAGTTGGTGGAATGTAAGCTTATATTACCTGTTGTAATCCAAAACTATAGAAGCAGTTTTGTTTTGTAGGGAAAATAGTGTAAATTCATGTCTAATTGTAAAAAAAAATTATTACAAAAATAAATGCTAATCCACAGAGGCCAGGAACCATGACACGAGTAAACTGGCAAAGCCTAACGGGAAGTTTGATGAAGATGAGGACCCTATGAGCAGTCCTCCCCGCACCACACTGCTGGGAACCATCTTTTCTCCTGTCTTCAACTATTTTTCACCAGCAAATAAAAATGGTGAGGTCTGAGCCGCTTCTAATAAAGTATAGATGTGTCTATTTAGCCAAACTTTAAGCCTTCCGCAACCTTCAGCCTTTCCCATTAATGGGAACACAAAAACCAATAATTTTTCCCCCTCTTTTAGTTGTGTCCGGGTCAGACTCGCCGGGCCAGGCTGTGGAGGCAGAGGAGATAGTAAAGCAGCTGGATATGGAGCAGGTGGAAGAGACTCCCACCAGCACTGCTACATGTGCTCCACTTTGCCACAGTGCCATGCCCTCTGTAGCTATGAGACTCCCACTTCCAAACACCATTCAAATGGAAGAGGATGATGATGAAGTGGCCCATGCTGATCTACCACCTCTTGCAGGTATAGGTGGACTATTGTCATGACGTTACCATGTCATGAAGGAGAGTAATATCATACTTGTGAAACCGTTATTACCATCTCGGGATGAGCATAATTAAATAGTTATGACATCATTATTACCATTTCATGATTTAGCCTTCTCCTAACTTGTAAACTACTTCTGACTTTGCTGTTATTAAATACTAGTTGTTTACAGGGTCGCTGTAATTGGTCTTAACTTTTTGTATACTTTATGTATAGTTATTTTGGCCTGAGTTCTTGAAGTACAGATGTATTTGAAGTACCATTAATTTATCAGAAAAGCACACTGATGCACAAGATTACAATGCACCCCACCCCGTTTTCACTTCACCTTTCTTTCTTAGCCCCTGGTTCTCCGCCAGCTGCTGGGTACGTGGAGTTACCTGCTGGCGCTCCAATTGATGTTTCATGTGAAGAGGACTGGGAGGTCTTTGACCCGTGAGTACAAATAACTTTAGTAGTCTTTTGGTATAACCCACTGCATGCGTTCTGTGAAGCTGATATCCCAGGTATTCCTAATTTATATTTAGCTTGTTTTTGTTGTTGTTGTAAATAAATATGCTATTTGCCCTCTAGGTATTTCTTTATCAAGCATGTACCTCCATTGACTGAGGAACAGCTAACCCGCAAACCTGCTCTCCCTTTAAAGACACGCAGCACACCTGAATTCTCTCTCGTCTTAGACCTGGTGAGCATTCATTCATGATTAACAATGAACAAATAAATACAAATCTGAGGCCAGTGCTAAAACAATAATATGCATACATTTGTTTCTCTTTTTATCTAAAGGATGAAACTCTAGTGCACTGTAGCTTGAATGAGCTGGAAGATGCAGCACTGACATTTCCTGTCCTTTTCCAAGATGTCATATACCAGGTGGGTCCAGAGCATGTGTTGCATGAAGTAAAATTGCTCTGCTGAGAAGTGTTTTCAGTGACTGAAGCAATAAGCGATACAAAAATGGTGAGAAATTGAAGGGAAAACCAGACAAATTTATGACACATGTCTGTATCTGTAGGAGTAATTGGTGTGTAGTATGTGAAATAGTGAGTGAAGTTTAAGTATCTCCACAAGAGGGAGCCATAGCACAGCTTTGAAAGTCAAAATTCAGAAGTTCCAGTTAAACTTCAATGGCAATGAGATTCTGCAAGGATCTTAATACCTTTTTGCACTGTCTGCTGTTTTATTTTCTTCTTCTTCTTTTCATAATTAAGATAGGTGTTCAAAACAGTGTTCCTTTTTTTACTGAAAATGTATCGTATGTGAAGCGTATGAAGGGTATATAAATACATATAATGTCTGTTTTTTGTGTTTTTTTCCCCTTTCAGGTTTATGTGCGGTTGAGGCCATTCTTCCGAGAATTTCTAGAACGCATGTCTCAAATTTATGAGGTACTTGTCTCTCTTTGTTGTCCTTTTAGTATTTTTTTAAACTTTGTATCAAATATTTAATGCAACTGTAAAATAACATCTCGTCCTCACAAAATATCTTTTTCTCCACCATAGATCATTCTTTTCACTGCCTCAAAGAAAGTTTATGCAGACAAGCTGTTGAATATTCTTGATCCGAAGAAGCAGTTAGTTCGGTTGGTGAATTTTTGCTTTCTTGTTACTGGGTCCAGAAAATAATAATTTTGTTCATGACCTATACCATCATTAAACACATTAACTCTTACTACTGCTGTTTCTGTTGCTGTTATTTGTTTGAGGTATATACAATACTGTTTTTAAAATACAGTTTTTCAATGCTGAGCCTGTTTTGTTTGACCAAACTTTGAACTCCTCAACTTTTAAAAATTTTGCTCATAATGGATTCCAGCCTTGTATGATTCCGTGCATGTTGCTGGGTTGCTCCTAGTGGCTTTGATTACAGTACAGTGTTAGGTTTTGGTTAGTGGGGCCATTCGGCGCTGGCGCATGCGGAATTCATGCAGTCTTCAGGTGTCAACTCTTTGGTTTGTCTGCATTATTCATTCACGCCCTGGTGTCATTGTTGCAACTGAATCGTCTCTTTCCTCTCTCTCTCTTTCTCTCTCTGTCTCTCTGTGTGTATGTGTGCAATTTAGGCATAGGTTATTTCGAGAACATTGTGTCTGCGTACAGGGAAACTACATCAAGGACCTGAATATTCTTGGGCGAGATCTGTCAAAGACCATCATTATTGACAACTCACCACAAGCTTTTGCTTATCAGGTGATCTGAAAATAATGTCAAAATAAAACATTTAACATACACATTAATAATCTAATTACAAACCGCTTTTTTGTAACGTTAGAATGGACATTGCAGTTGAAACCTTGGTTTTGTACAAATTTAGATATTATTCAGTGCTAAATAACATTTAAGATACAGAAACCATGCAGTCACCCTGTCAGTTTGCTTTACAAATTACTAAAAAAGTTGAAAGATGAAAGTTCAGCAACACTGTATTTGTAAAGGACATTTTTGATGCTTTGTAGTTGTTTACCTTGCATTTACACTCAGCTAATTATCTGACTCAATTTTCAGTCATCCTAACCCTGGTCCTAATAGTGATGATAGCCCTAATTATAACCATAACACTGCCAAAGACAAATGGAATTTCAGCAGATAGATTAATGTTAGCAACAGTAGTCAGAACATTGTGTACAGTTTTTACTCATGTTTTGTTTGTCTTAGTTGATTTCCTGTGTGAGCTACAGCAGAGCTTTTACAAAAGCTAATATCACTGTCTTTGACCACAGCTGTCCAATGGAATACCAATTGAGAGCTGGTTCATGGACAGGAATGACAGTGAGCTTCTGAAGCTGGTTCCATTTCTGGAGAATTTGGTAGAGTTGGTATGTCAGTCAGTGCATTTTTGTGTTCTTACTCAGCAGGAAAGATGGAAGAAGTTTGTTCTAAGAGAGCATAGTATGTAACACTTGCTAAAGCTTTAATTTCAGTTTCAGTACTGTACATTTCTCCTTAGAATTAGAGTCAACAGTCTAAACCAAAGCTTTAATGTGCCCTTAATTGTATTAATGCATTCATATTTTTTCTTCTCTCCAGAATGAGGATGTACGACCGCACGTCCGTGAACGTTTTCGTCTGCATGACTTGCTGCCTCCTGACTGAGACACAAGTGTGGACTTTTGCAGCAGGACACGAAGTAATAAAGACAGAAAAACAAATTTTTAACATCATTGGCTATTTTTTTGCACTATTCCTTCATCCCTGCATTTAAAAACAGAAAAAAGAAAAGAGATTTTTGAAGCAGCAACTGAAAATAGAATTTATAAACTCTCATGAATAGGTGTATAAATGTAACTACTTTACATGTCAAAGAACTGTCCTCCCTCTGAGACTCACCACTTGGATTTTTTTTTTCTTTTTGTGCAAATGAAGTTGGAATGATTGGTTTCAACCCATATTTAGTGAATGTGCAGAACGTAGCTGAGAAGAGGAGAAGCCCTTTTTGATATCTTTGGTGCTCTAAAAGAATTGTTTTAATGTGTTTGGATAAAGACCAGTTTCAACAGAAATGGCCAGTAAAAAAAACATTTATGGATTATAGTAATGGACATTTCTGTGGGTTTGTTTTAAAAGTCTCTACATTCCTAGACAATGGCATTTTTGCTTTTTTATTTTTTTTACTTTTTGTTTATTAATAGTTGTTTCAGGAGCACTCATCAGTGTCTGCCAGAATAATGTTCCAGTCTCAGTGTTTTTTTTTTTTTTTTTTTAAGTTTAATAGCTGTAATTGGTTTGCCCTCTTTGCATAGCATGATGGAGTAAATCTTCTTAACTTGGGGAAACAGATTGTTTATAAAATATTCTGAAGGTTTTGCTGTTTTGTTGCATAACAAGAGATTATGGTGAGAATTTCTGAAATGGTAGAAGAGTCAGTGTCAATTTTTAGTGTCAAAGTCTGGCGGTCCAGCTTTGTCTACTTTGTTTACTTTTTTTTTTTTTTCTGCACTTTCAAATTTTAGAATTTCAAAGAACTCCATCCAATTATCTTGCTGTTAACATTTTATAATTTTCTACTCTGGTTTGTCTCTCATGCAAGTTTTCATATCAAGCCTTTTTTTAATAGATATCTATTTTTTTAAACTCTGTTCATTGCCCATTGTGTTTGTAGTATTAAATGGCAAACAAGTGTTTTTAATATAAAAACTGGAGCCAATGTAGCATGGTTCATGTTGTGCGAAACCCAAACTGCAAAGCATAGATGAGGATGGCTGGAGGTCTGTGACTCCCTGGTTTGTAGCACCAGCATATGAGCATTAAGGCTCATCTGTGGTTTAAATTCTCTTGCCTGTAGTTCTGGTTTGCTCCCTTTTTCTGGGATTTGTGGCTTTGAATGCAGTACAGGATCCTTAACATGAATGTGTGTCTCATGGAAAGATTAGAAAGGAATTTTCTCCATACTGATATTGTGCTTTTTTATTTTATTTTCCTTTTCTATAGCTTTCCAGGTCTATTCTAGGTTATGGACCTTAATGTGCTTAACAAACTAAGAGAGAATATCATTTCAGTGTGCCTCTCATCTTGATGGTTGTTAGATGTATTCTCCATTCTCGTGTCTTTGCCTTTTCGGTTCAGCTTTGTTGTGGACATTTGGTGGGGTGGGGGGAGAAAGCAGGCCCTGGGCTTTTTGTGCCATAGCTACCTTTTCAAGACTTAAGTGTATGTGCCACTCTTTGTTTAGGAAAATGACCAAATTTGCTAACATGACTTACAACAAATGAAAACTAATAACTACCAGTTATCGTGGTGTCATTGACTAATGCTGATTGGTTTCTGTTCAGTTTGATTAACTGTTAGCAAAATTAGCATGTCAGACTGAATTCATTTGAAGTCCTGGCTAGAATGGTTCCTCTCCCTTCTAATGATTAACAGAAGCAGTGCCATTTTGGATTTTCTGTCCAGGTCTGGTCACTACTTGCTTGGAGTTGAATTTATTGGCTTATTATCATGCTATACCTGTTGAATATATATAGAAAAGTAAGTTGACTTCTGCGGGCTCAGCTTTTTTATGCTGTAATGACATCCTATTGGGGTTTTGGTGTCATTTGCTTTGTAAGACCATTTTGTAGAGAACCCTACATAACCGCACAAGAACCACTTGCAAAACCAGCCAAGATGTATAGATGTAGTTTCTCTGCTCTTCTGTGGAATATATGGCCTTCTGGGTGATCTAATATAAAAAACAATTCTTTACCCTTTTACAGTTTTTATTGTTTGAAGTTGTACCAGTAATTGTAAAGTAATGGAGAACTGAGGAAGGATGTATAAACCAGAAGACAGGGAAAAAAGTGATCCCAAGGATCCTGCTCTTTTGACACAAGCTTGTACTATTCTTTCTAATTGAAAGGGTTCACAAGCACAATTACCTTTACAAACAAAGGAGTGAATCACTTGCATATAGTATGGAAATGGTTATATGTATGTTGTAATATTGCATTGCACATAAAGTAGCAGTTAATACAGATTTCCAAGCCCATAGTCATGCTGTAGTGTACGATCCTGACTTATGCAAAGTTCAAATAGTGTCCAAAAAGATGGCTTCAGATATCTGAGAGGGTTGCAGTGATGTACCAGCCTGGGCACTTCCTCATAAACAGAGACTTATTTTGTATGATTGTCAGAACTGTAGCGTTGTATGCACAAAAAGGTGGTTTAGACATTTCATTTGTGCAGGTTCATTCAGATGTATTACCATTCTAACTGTACAATGAGTATTGTACTGAAAATACATGCAGCTTCATGTAAGATCCTTAAAATAAGGAAAGTCTTTTTGTATTTTATGATTTTAAAAGGCATGTCATATCTACTTTTTAAATGTATTAATGAAGATTTAACTTTACATCAAATGGAGCATTTCTTTCTTACTATATTATGTGTATGTATATGTTTAGTAAGCAAAATGTCACTGAACTGTTAGAAAATAATTCATAGCATGTAGAAGAAAATAAGCCTGTTTTGTGGGAAAGTCCTTAATTAAATTTTAACCATGGCACTTTTTCTGCAGAATGAAAAATGTTTCAGAGCTTTTTTTATTACTACTGTCAGAATCTGTTACTTGCATTTGTCTCACACTGCATTGAACAGGTATTTTAAAAAAGAAGTCAGAAAAATAATATATTTTAAATATGTAACTTGTATGTAAGTTATTCACAACTGGAGTTCTTGAAGTTGCATGATTTTCTTAAATTTATGTTGGTACTTTAGGAAAATTATTAGAATATATAAAACTGACCACATGGAACATACTGAACTAGAAAAGTGCATTTCCTGAAGGAAATGCGGGATATTGCGCATTGCTAACATGGCCCACAAGCTAAGGTATCCCAGTTGGTTTGTAAGGTGATGCTTTGGTAATTGTGGTAGTTGCTATGGCCCCCAAGGTGGTTGCTATTGATTCCAAGGCGGTTGCTATGGCACCCAAGGCCATTCCTATGGCCCTCAAGGCCGTTGCTATGGCACCCAAGGCCGCTGCTATAGCACCCATGGCGGTTGCTACGGGCCTCAAGGCGGTTGCTACGGGCCTCAAGGCGGTTGCTATGGCTCCCAAGGCGGTTGCTATGTGCCTCAAGGCGGTTGCTATGGGCCTCAAGGCGGTTGTTATGGGCCCCAAGGCGGTTGCTATGGGACCTAAGGCGGTTGCCATGTCTCTATGTGAAAATGAATGGGAAGAACGAGGGATGAAAAGATGACAAAAAGAGAAGTGCGGGTCAGTATTCACTAGAGTGAAATTTATGAAAAACGTATAAAGTTCACACTACAGTGATATTATAATCATGAAAGTACACTCCTCACATTTCTGCAGATATTTAAGTATATCTTTTCATGGGACAACACTAACAAAATGACACTTTGATACAATGAAAAGTAGTCTGTGTGCAGCTTATATAACTAAATTTTTATTCTTCCCTCAAAATAACTCAATATACATCCATTAACGTAATTATGGACCAGAACCTACCGCGAATAGCGCAAATCCGCAAATACTTGTAACTCCCCCTAAAAGTGCTTGTAAGTACCTATTTTGATGGTTAAATCCAACCATATGCCTTAAACTATCATCCTTAACACTTCAGAAACATGTGTAAAGACAGAAAATAAAGTTTACTGTCTCTCTTGCTCTCTCTATCTCCTCTCTCTCTCACTCTCCATCTCCTCTCACTCTCTGAGAGCCGCATACACTTCGCCACTTACACTTTGTGCTGGAAGCCTGAGAAGAAGCTGGGCATTTAGGGGTCATCTTAGGGGTAAAAGAAAAGCAAAACTAGTCAGGTCTACAGCTCCCGCGAAAGTGGCTGTGTTGTGCGGTTCAGCCAATGAGAGCTGGCCTTGTACGGCCATCCAAACGCTAGCCAATAGCATTCAAGTATTGGACCATGCACATACCAAACTGTTGTACAGTACATATGTTCTACAGAACAAACTGAATATGTGGGTTTTCTGCAAATAACAAGTAGATATGTTCTAGAGAAAATTCTGCAAATAGGTGAATCCATGAATGCTGAACCCTGAATAGGCGGGGGTTCACTGTACAGGTCTCACACTCTCTCATACTGGTCACTGAAAGTTCCAATATGGCACCTCATGGCAAAGAACTCTCTGAGGATCTTAAAAGATGTATTGTTGCACTACATGAAGATGGCGAAGGCTACAAGAAGATTGCCAACACCCTGAAACTGAGCTGCAGCACAGTGGCCAAGATCATCCAGTATTTTAAAAGAGCAGGGTCCACTCAGAACAGACCTCGCATTGGATGTCTAAAGAAGATGAGTGCACGTGCTCTGCGTCACATCCAAATGCTGTCTTTGAAAGATAGATGCAGGAGTGCTGTCAGCATTGTTACAGAGATTGAAGAGGTGGCGGGTCATCCTATCAGTGCTCAGACCATACGTCGCACACTACATCAAATTGGTCTGCATGGCTGTCACCCCAGAAGGAAGCCTCTTCTGAAGTCTGTACACATGTCAACAAAGGACATGGATTACTGGAACCAGGTCCTATGGTCTGATAAGACCAAAATTAATTTGTTTCAGATGGTCTCAAGCATGTGTGGTGGCAATCAGGCATGTGTCATGCCTACAGTCAAGCATGGTGGTGGGAATGCCATGGTCTGGGGCTGCATGAGTGCAGCAGGTGTTGGGGAGTTACATTTCCCTGAGGGACACATAAACTCCAATATGTACAGTGACATAATGAAGCAGAGCATGATCCCCTCCCACCAGAAACTGGGTCGCAGGGCAGTGTTCCAGCATGATAATGACCCCAAACACCTCTAAGACAACCACTGCTTTATTGAAGAGGCTGAGGGTAAAGGTGATGGACTGGCCAAGCATGTCTCCAGACCTAAACCCAATAGAACATCTTTGGGGCATCCTCAAGTGGAAGGTGGAGGAGCGCAAAGTCAAATATCCGCCAGCTCCGTGATGTTGTCATGGAGGAGTGGAAACGCATTCCAGTGGCAACCTGTGAAGCTCTGGTAAACTCCATGCCCAGGAAAGTTAAGGCAGTTCTGGAAAATAATGGTGAACACACAAAATATTGACATTTCAGGAACTTTCTCTAAGGGGTGTACTCACTTTTGTTGCTGGTGGTTTAGACATTAATTGCTGTATATTGAGTTATTTTGAGGGAAGAATAAATTTACAGTTATATAAGCTGCAGACAGGCTACTTTTCATTGTATCAAAGTGTCATTTTGTCAGTTTTGTCCCATGAAAAGATAAATATCTGCAGAAATGTGAGCGGTGTACTCACTTTTGTGATACACTGTAGAGCATTTAAGTAGAAGCATGCAATGCTGATTTCCTCATCTCACACAATTTATTGAAACAAAAGTCAACACTGGTAGGTAAACCCCAACAAAAAATGTCCGTGTCTCAATAACGTTTCATGTGTCCTTGAGCATCTATTACAGCTTGACGGCAACATCTCATGCTGTTCACAAGTCAACTTATTGTCTGCTGAGGCCTGGCATTTCACTCTTCTTTATGGGATTTTGGGGTACAGAGTTATAAGCCTCTACATGGCGACTCAGCAGGTCCCATAGGTTTTCAGTTCTGGAGAAAGGGCAGGTCACTTCATTTGAGGTACCCCAGCCTCCAGCAGTCGTTCCTTAATGATACAACCTCTGAGCTAGAGCATTGTCATATATATACACACACCTCGTGTTCAAGATCTGTAATTTTACCTTGAACACCAAATGTAACATATATGTAAGTACAGTATGTGCCTAGTTTGAATATAAATTAGCTTGGCTTTGTTTTATTACATAAATCTTTGAATTGTATAAAAGTAAATGAAACTACCTCTTGTGGGAAGTCTTCTTAAAGCACTACTGTAGCTGTAGAAAACTGAGCTTCAGCCTTATGTAGTGAACTTTAAAAAATGTATACATGTGCAGAAAACCTCTGAATTAAATAATAGGTGAGAAACACTGAAACAAAATGTGTTAACAGCACCATTTTTGAACCATCATTCCACTCGTATCAGGTCTCACCAGGGTCAACCAAAGAAGTTGAGTCCACATGTTCACCGTCAAATCCAGAGATTGGCTTCAAAAAAAGATGCATGAGTGCTGCCAGCATTGCTTTAGAGGTTGAATAAGTGGGAGGTCAGCCTGTCAATGCTCGGTGCATCAACTCAGTTTACAAAAAAGCAGTTTGCTGAAGAAAAGCAGTCAAAAAGAGTATGGATTACTGGAACCATGTCTTGTGGTCTGATAAGATCAAGATAAAAGAGCGTTCAGGCAGTGATAGATAACAATGATGGTCACACAAAATAATTACATGTTTTCTGAGGTCCAGGCCGTCTACCAGGAAGTTTTAGAGCACTTCATGCTTCCTGATGCTGACCAACTTTATGGAGATGCAGATTTCATTTTCCATCAGGACTTGGCACCTGCACACAGTGCCAAAGCTACCAGTACCTGGTTTAAGGACCATGGTATCCCTGTTCTTAAATGCAAGCAAACCTGCCTGACCTTAACCCCATAGAAAATCTATGTGTTACTGTGAAGAGGAAGATGCGATACACCAGACCCAACAATTCAGAAGAGCTGAAGGCCACTATCAGAACAACCTGGGCTCTCATAACACCTGAGCAGTGCCACAAACTGATTGACTCCATTCAACACCACAATGCTGCAGTAATACAGGCCAAAAGAGCCCCAACTAAATACTGAGTGCTGTACATGCTCATACTTTTCATGTTCATACTTTTCAGTTGGCCAACATTTCTAAAAATGCTGTTTTAGTTTTGGTCTTAATTAATATTCTAATTTTTTGAGATACTGAATTTGGGATTTTCATTAGTTGTAGTTATAATCATCCAAATTAAAAGAAATAAACATTTTAAATATATCAGTCTGTGTGTAATGAATGAATATAATATACAAGTTTCACTTTTTTAATGGAATTACTGAAATAAATCAACTTTTTCATGATATTCTAATTTTATGACCAGCACCTGTGTACACAGTCATATGAATATATTATGACTACCCCTGTTGTGGAATGTACTTGGCCTGGGAGGTCATAGATGCCACATGACAGGGTTTTGCTGCATGTATAAATTAGGCAAAAGACAGTGAAACTGATGTCCAGAAGGGCATTATAAATGGGTACATGCCAAAGGGTGATAACATCTCAGAAATCACTAACTTTGTGGAATGTTCTAGAGCCACCATAGTGAGTGTACTGAGAATGGACACTTCCAATAGCATAACAGTGGTGCCTCAAGGGTCATTGATGCCTGAAAAGAACAATGACTCCAGTAAGTGGTACAGAGCAATCAGTGGTCCAGTTAACCTCTATAATGAGCACAGCAGCAATGAGGAAAGTGTCAGGAATCACAATGTCATGTGGCATCTGTGACATCCTGAGCAGAGTTGATTCCAAACCATATAGTGGTCATAATGGTAATCATAATAAATATGACTGTGTATTTAATGTGTTACACTTTTAAATTCATATTGTTGCTTTTGTTTTTGCTCAATATAGACCAAGTATTACTAATCCCAGATCTGGGGACCCAGCACTACACACATGTGCTTTATCTTATCATAGCACACCTGATTCAGCTCTTTGAAAACACCAGCACTGACTTTGGGACCCACTGGTGTAGACTAAACTCTTTTACCGCCAGTCAGGGCAGTGGCTCACCTTTCCTTTGTCAACCCGTTGCTGCATTGTTTTCCACCTTTTACATGAGTAACGGTGTGAATTACACACACTGCCGATAGTTAACACAGCAAATAAATTTTTCAGAGCCACATAGGCAATGTTTCTGTGCTCCAAATCCGTTCACACCTCTTTTCTGCTAACTGTTTAATTAGGTTTCTGTTGTGGGGATGCATTACTGGAGATGACGTAAAGGATGTGCTCTGATTGGCTACCTTAACTGACTGCATTACTACACTCTACAACGCAGTAGCCCTACATATTAGCTTCTATATCACAGGTAAGCTTTAAAAAGTTCAAAAGTGCATCTAAAATATAGAATATTTTGGAACAGTTCATTGTTGTCATTTTGTAAATTAATTACACTTAAAGTGAATATTTTAAGCCTTTTTCTGTATAATTGGTTGTTCTTCAATGGTCAGGACCCCCACAGAACTGATGGATCATTCTCAGCACTGCAGTGACACTGACGTGGTGGTGGTGTGTTAGTGTGTGTTAGCACTGATCAGAGATTTTAAACACCGTGTCCACTCACTGTCCACTCTATTTGACACACCTACCTTGTTGGTCCACCTTGTAGATGTAAAGTCAGAGATAGTAGCTCAGCATCAGTATGGAATCAGAAATCCAGAATCTCCATTAATTAGAAAATTTCATTTTGAGTTTGAGTTAATCACTCAAACTGTATCAACGTCAAAAAAGAAGCTTGAAATAGGTCACTTTATATTTCACTAATATAAAATGACAGTTTACCTTTTTAAATGAAATTATGAACACAAACTTTTTCACATTACTCTAATTTTGGAGCTGTGCTAGTATAAATACTGTGTACCTCACTGACACTTTCCTAATATCAAGCCACTGCTGAACCAGAGGCAATGTCAGAAGTATCGTGTAATGTGGGGTGGACTCTAATGTGGGGTGGACTCTGATTCTCTGGTGTAATTTATATTATCTAGGCCAATTTATACTTCTGCATCGAACCTACGCCGGAGCATGACGCGCCCCTCCCCAGCAATGTAACTACGCGTCACGTTGACGTCATGCACGCAAGACCGTCAACCAATGAGAGCCGAGCTCGTCAGTGTGTACGGGAGAAGTTTAAAGCTTGGCAGTTAAATCGTGAGTGAGGTGGAGCTGTGGCAGTGCTGTTATGATTTCATTCACATATTTTTCTTTTTTTTTTTTTTTTTTTTAAATTTAGTAGAAACCATTAACGACTATAAATACAATGGTTACGCTGGCACCCGCCATATTTGTTTATGGGCGAAACTCCTGCCTGCTCTCGCGATATAACAATCCTGCGAGGTTTTGAGGCTCGGAACCGAGTATCAAAACCTTTGTATTTCATAATTTCGACTTTGAATCTTATAATTATTACTTTGTATCTCATAATTATGAATTTGTATATCATAATTATGACTTTCTATGTTACGTTTTTTTCAAGTGGCGGAAAGGGCTTCCATATGTTCGTACCTGACTCACGTTTAAATGTGTATCTTCAAAAACGGACCAGATGTTTAAAATGCAGCTTTTTTATGTAAACATTACATTTTCACACGTTCCTGCCTCAGTATACAAACAGAGTAGGCAGCATTTCTTACGTTACAGACGTAGATATTATGCTGCCTAAGTTGGGTACATTAGGCAGTGTTGAGGTAAAGGCATTTGTAACTGATTTACATTTAAAACATATTCAGCAGAAATAAAACACTGCCAAAATACTGAAATATTACTGATAGCTCTTAAAAAATCCACCACAATATACAATAAATGGACCGTATTTGTGCTCATCTAGTTTTAAGTCTTTTTGCTTGTGGGCTCCATTTTTTTGCAGACCAGTTTAAAAAGGTCAGTGGGCAGTCTTTAATATAAGCTTAGTATGTAATCTGTGTGTAATAAAACATCTTATCTTTTTTGTTTTGCTCCACGGATTCAGGGACAAGTTCACATTTATTACGTTTCTGTCAGTCCTAGTTGGAGGCGGGGCTTGTCTTCAGCGCGCGGTGTGTGTGAGTGATGTGAGATGTGTATGAGCGGTGTGTGTTTATACTGAGCAGGTCGACCTGACTTACTTACAGTTTAGCAGCTATGACTTCTCACCAAAGCGTTTCTGTGTGTGGATATATTGATGGAGGAGGATAAGTCCCAGTGTTTTTCTCCATCGTGTCTGTTTTTAAATGGATAAGCTGTAAGAGCTGTTATATATGAAAAGTTCATTTTAACACTAACTGCTATTTTATTTCACTGGTGAAAATGTACAGAGGATATGTGCTCATCTTTACCACCTGGACCCTTCTGGGTAAGCACTTATTAACATTAAGTATAACCATTAATTTACTGACATTTTGCAGTGTTTATCTGTAATATGTATTTATACAAAAATATTTTTATTTACATGCTTTTGTTTGAAAAATGACTGTATTAGAGTTTATAACATTTGAATAATACTAGTTTATCTCCAAAAATATTGTGGAAAAAGTAGATTTGTATTGATGATTTAAAAATGTAACTGTCATGTATTTTATTTTCCTTATATGTAGTGACTTTTTTTTTTATGTTTATACTTGATATTTACTGAAACTCCAGATGAAATATTCTAATAATTTGAGATTCAGAATTTCATGAACTTTAATCCATACTGATCAACAGTAAAATAAAAAGGCTTGAAATGTCATTTTATGTGTAGTAAATGTATCATATGAGTTTTTTTTTATTTAATTATGAACAACAATGAACTTTTTTTTGTAATATTCTTTATGTGGCACTGTATTAATTTTAATACAATGTTTGTTTCATTGTTTATCATTTATTTTTCTCTCAGGTCTTTCTAGCAGTGAGCTCAGAGTCCCAAATCGCTCAGCTCGCTCAGCACCCACCACCATCAGTAGGCGGAATGAGGCCCCCCACAGTACCAGGGAATTTGAGGAAAACTTGGATGTGTTGATAGAGAAGCTCCAATCTTTGAAAAGTGCTAAACTCAGAGAGCAGGAGGAGATGAGTGCAAAGACTGGCTTGCACTCAAATCTTCATCCATCCCAAAGTAAAACCATCAGTAGAACATCAGCATCCAACCACACTGCAGCAAACAAAGACATTAACACTTTCTTTAATGTGTTCACCAGCTTATACTCCATGTATGAGCCAGTGCTGGTGGAGAGTTTGCTCCAGAACCTTCCACAGGCTTTCATTTGTGTTTTGGCAGACAAAACAGAGTGTGGATGGCAAGCAGATTTAACAGCAATGTTATCATCCAGCTTAAGTGGACCGGTGCTTTCGTTCTTATCTTCCCTTAAAGCTCAGATATGTCCATTCACTTCCATTGGTTCTACAAGAATGGCAAACTCCACTTTTGCACAATTAAAATCATTTCAGGAGCTGGTGACAGCTGCTTTGTCATCACAACTCCCTCTCTATCTCTCTGATAACTTTATGTTTGCATGGAATAGTTTTATTGACTTGACATTGCTACCAGTGGTCTCTTTCATATCGGAAGTTATGGTGAACTTTCTTCAAACTTTTATGGATTTCCTAACAATTGGACTGCAGATTGGAGTTGATGTCCCTTCTTTGGATCAGACTCAGCAGTGTCAGCAAGGTTTGCTGCTGTCTTTTTCACTCCATGGTCCTTATTTTTGAAAGTTTTCAAAGCTATTCTAGTAAATGTAAAGGAAAAATTTACCTTGCCCAACTTTAACTACACAATGTGATGATTTGAATAACTAAATTTTCACTAAAATAATCTTCCATTCAACTATTCAGCTCTCTTTCTCCTATTTTCTGCACACAGGCGACCTAAAGCAGCTTGTGATGTGGTGAGTGTAAATGTATGAAAGCCTCTCTCTTTCATGTGTACAGTGTTGCTTTGCTTTTGTCTGCATGTTGCATGCTGTCTTGAAAGTTACAATCCTGGTTAAGGCCATTTTTTAGGTTTCATTCTTTGAAAGAAATGTTTTTGTACAGTTATAGAGCAGAGACTAGTAGGGACTCGAGAGAATTATGAATCTTTACTGAATTTGTCAAAAAAAAGTCTTAATCACATTTTTAAAAACTGTTTATCAACAATTAATTATTAATCATTCAAATGTCATTGTCTGTACTGCTGAGAACTGATGAATGTGCCGTCACTTTTATTTACTGATTACAAAATTACTTCTTGTATTCTGTTTTATTTAGGGGCATGGACCACAATGTGAACTGGTCCTTTGGAGACTCAATCCTGAACATGTTTTTGGCTCTCGATGTTTCTTCATGTGACTATACAGACACTGCATGCCAGATTGTGCAGCTTGGTCGCTCCAGTACATCCCCAGTGAGCAGCACCACAAGACAACTGACTTGTGATCAGCAAGATGTCAGCAGGATCAATGCTACCCTTTGTGCAGACATTCTAGCCAACACATATCTGGTTCCTGATGTTCTTTATGGTGTTTGTAAAGCCTTAAATACCCTATCCCACTCAGAGTTGATCCAAATGTGGAGAAACACTTGTCAGATGGTCCAGCTTGTACTGTCACCACTCTTGGAACCCTGCCCTCTTCCTCAATCTCAGTCAAGCCAGCGAGTGGCACGATCAACCCTGAGCCTCAGTAAGCTGTTCTGCAACTATGAAAACTGGACCACAGTGCAACCCATTGATCCGAGTCTGGTCACAATATGTAGCGAGAATGATCCTGCAGGATTCCTCCAGGGTGTGTGTAATAACATTTTAGTGATGCAAACCCTTATTTTGAACCCCAGCAATGCCTGGGTTTGGGAATACTGTGCAAATGCTTCAGATCAATATGTGATTTTGCAGTACTGCATTTACGAAACATGGACTCCTCAAACACTTGATCCCTCCGTTGTGGCGTTTTGCTGGAACAATGATCAAATGAGAATGGAAACCCTTCTGTGTCAGGATTTAAACTTTTACTTAATAGTGTTCTCCAATGTAGAAAACAGTTGGATACAACCTAACTGTAGTGAGATCCCTATGACCACACCAGTTGATCAACTCACACTCATAGCAGAATCGTGCAATTACTCAGAATGGCAGAATATAAAGAAAATCACCATAGATCAAGTATCTCTGTGTATACAAAATGATGAGGTTCAATTTGTGAGTGAGGTGTGTTCCAATAGTACATTTCTTGCTGCACTTGTGCTTAATGATGGATGTAGCTGGGTTGGACAATACTGCACTTTCTCTATCAATAATCCTCCAACTGGTCCACCACTAGTCTCTCCACCAGCTTTCATGACTAGCTCAATCTCTACGACTGCTTCTATCACAACTCGTCCAACTGTAAATTCATCAAATTCCTCGTCTACGCTCTCTGCTTCTAATACCCCAAGAGCCTCTATTACTCCAACTCTTTCTTCCTCACTTTTCCCATCTGTCCTATCAATTTCCAGTATTACTCCTTTTCCCACAACTCATCTGTTTGTGTCATCAACAGGCTCCATCGCTGTTGTCTCTTCCACAAATGTCCTAACAGCCTTTCCAGTGGCATCAAGTGTTACTCCATCTCCCACAACTACTCTGACTGTCTCATCAACAGGCTCCATTGTAAGTGTCTCTCCCACAAAAGTCCTAATAGTCTCTTCAATGTTGTCAACTATCACTCCTTCTCCCACAACCCTTCTGTCTGTGTCATCAACAAGCTCCATCACTAATGCTTCTCCCACAAAAGTCCTGACAGTCTCTTCAATGCTGTCAAGTATTAGTCCTTCTCCCACAACCCCTCTGTCTGTATCATCAACAGACTCCATCAATAGTGTCTCTCCCTCAAATGTCCTGACAATGTCTTCAGTGGCGTCAAGTATTACACCTTCTTCCGCAACCCCTCTGTCTGTATCATCAACAGGCTCCATCAATAGTGTCTCTTCCACAAAAGTCCTGACGGTCTCTTCAGTTGTGTCAAGCAGTTCTCCTTCTACCACAACTCCTCTATCTGTATTATCAACAGGCTCCATCATTAGTGTCTCTCCCACAAACGTCCTTACAGTCTCTTCAGTGGCATCTAGTATCACACCGTCTTCCACAACTCCTTTATCTGTATCATCAACAGGCTCCATCAATAGCATCTCTTCCACAAAAGTCCTGACAGTCTTTTCAATGGCATCAAGTATTACTCCTTCTTCCTCAACTCCTCTATCTGTATCATCAATGGGCTCCATCACTAATGTCTCTCCCACAAAAGTCCCGACAGTCTCTTCAGTGGTGTCAAGTATTACTCCTCCCACAACCCCTCTGTCTGTATCATCAACAGGCTCCATCACTAATGTTTCTCCCACAAACATTTTTACACACTCTTTAATGACATCAAGTATTACTCCTTCTGCAACTCCTCTGTCTGTATCATCAACAGGCTCCATCACTAATGTCTCTCCCACAAATGTCCTGACAGTCTCTTCAATGGCATCAAGTATTCCACCTTCTTCTGCAACTCCTCTGTCTGTATCATCAACAGGCTCCATCACTAATGTCTCTCCCACAAATGTCCTTACACACTCTTCAATGGCGTCAAGTATTACTCCTTCTGCAACTCCTCTGTCTGTATCATCAACAGGCTCCATCAATAATATCCCTCCCACAAATGTCCTGACAGTCTCCTCAATGGCATCAAGTATTCCTCCTTCTGCAACTCCTCTGTCTGTATCATCAACAGACTCCATCACTAATGTTTCTCCCACAAATGTCCTTACAGTCTCTTCAATGGCATCAGGTATTCCTCCTTCTTCTGCAACTCCTCTGTCTGTATCATCAACAGGCTCCATCACTAATGTCTCTCCCACAAATGTCCTGACAGTCTCTTCAATGGCATCAAGTATTCCTCCTTCTTCTGCAACTCCTCTGTCTGTATCATCAACAGGCTCCATCACTAATGTTTCTCCCACAAATGTCCTTACACACTCTTCAATGGCGTCAAGTATTACTCCTTCTTCCACAACTCCTCTGTCTGTATCATCAACAGGCTCCATCAATAATATCCCTCCCACAAATGTCCTGACAGTCACTTCAATGGCATCAGGTATTCCTCCTTCTTCTGCAACTCCTCTGTCTGTATCATCAACAGGCTCCATCACTAATGTCTCTCCCACAAACATCCTTACACACTCTTCAATGGCATCAAGTATTACTCCTTCTTCTACAACTCCTCCGTCTGTATCATCAACAGGCTCCATCACTAATGTTTCTCCCACAAATGTCCTGACAGTCTCTTCAATGGCATCAGGTATTCCTCCTTCTTCTGCAACTCCTCTGTCTGTATCATCAACAGGCTCCATCACTAATGTCTCTCCCACAAACATTCTTGCACACTCTTCAATGGCGTCAAGTATTACTCCTTCTTCCACAACTCCTCCGTCTGTATCATCAACAGGCTCCATCACTAATGTCTCTCCAACAAATGTCCTGACAATCTTTCCGATGACATCAAGTATGAATCTTTCTCCTTCAACTCCTCTGTCTGTATCATTAACATACTCTATCATTAGTGTCTCTCCTACAGTTTTCCTGACAGTCTTTCCAATGGCATCAATTATTACTCCTTCTCCCACAACTCCTCTGTCCGTCTCATCAACAGGCTCTGTTGTAAGTGTCTCTCCCACAAACGTCCAGACAGCATCTAGCATTTCTCTTTTCCCCTCAGCTCTCCCTGCAGTCTCATCAACAAACTCTAACTTCAGCATTTCTAACAGTCTCTCTCCCTCAATCCCCCCATCTTTTAACATCACACAATCTTTCTTCTTTTTTACTTCCTCCATGAGTATCTCTTCCACAATTTCAACATCACTTTCCAATATCACACTTGCTCTCACAAATCCCTCAATAGTGATACCAAGTGTCTCCAGAACTGCCTTTACAAGCATCTCATCAGCAGTTTCTAGCATCACTCTCTCCCCCACAGCCAGCCCAACTGTCCCCCCTGCAGTCCCTAGCATTACTAATATGTGTAACTATGCATCCTGGGAAGCTCAACCCTCAGTAGATCCATTAGTAGTTGGTTTGTGTTGGCAGCTTGATATGGCAGCATTCAATCTTAATGTGTGTTGTAGCATTTCTTTATTTAGACATCTACTTCTTGACCCAAAAAACCAGTGGCTGAATTCTGTATGTTCCAATAATGACACAACCACTTTAGTGAATCAGATTTGCCTGTATTCTGACTGGAGCCAGCCCACTATTGTAGACATGACTGTTCTTGCTCTTTGTGCTGATCTTGATACTGTGAATTTCACAAATAAGGTTTGCAACAATGGCACGATTCTGCAGAATCTTTTAGCTAATTTCGACAACACCTGGTTGCTGGAGCAATGTTCCAACCTTACTGGCTTAGGGGGAGGCAAGGGGAGTCTAATGGGCTTTGTACCCTCTGTGGAATGCCAGTACACCAGCTGGGCAGTCACATTCCCAGATGCACTCCTTGTTGCCCTCTGCTGGGATTATGACCAGGCAAAGTTCATCTCCTCAATCTGCATCAACCCAAATCTGCTGTCTTACATTGTAACGGAGCCTGCCAATTTATGGGTGAAGACTATGTGTACCACCTACTCAAACTACTCCAGGAATATCACCCAGTACAACAACAGTAGTAACTACAATAATACAAACAGTGGTAGCTACAATAATACAAACAATGGTAGATACAATAATACAAACACACAACCCTGCCTGGTGAAAGCACTGATTGATGGGTTGAACTGGTCATGCAGTGTAGATGTGAATGCAGCTTGCCAAGCAGGAATCAGTCAGTTCCAGGGTTTGCAGTTGTTCTTTCGCTGCGGAGTGGAGGTTCTCCTGCCTCGTTTGCAGAAGACAGTCAACCCACAAGTGGCTTCCATAGTCAGCAAGACGACCAATGTATGGGTGGTTCTACTGCTAATCCTAGAAGAGAATGGATTGACAACTTTAAGTGTGACCAATAACATTCGACAAAGTGTGCTGGATTCTGTGTCTGCCTTCCTGGAGAGGGAAACTGTCTTTGACAACAAGCGAGTGTTGCTGCAGTGCTTTGGGGTAAGTCTATTCAGATTATACTTGTAATATTTGATGATGATTTTCTGGTGATTTCTGTAACTGACCATAGATTTCTCCCATTGTATCCTTGTTTCCCTTACAGCATGCAGCATGCAAAGAAAAAGAAAAATTTAGCATTTTAGCATAGGTGTTATTTTAGGGTAATTAATCAAGTAAATCATTACCAGTGGCAGAAATCTGTAATTGACACAAGTCCCTAGCCGGTGTACAGTGTCCAGCCTGTCACTTATCTTCTACGACATGCAAAATTAACAAACTGACATTTGATTTACTCTTTAGAGTGACTTTCTGAGTGTTTATTGTAGCTGCCATAGGTGTTTACACATTGATAGTCTTCATCATGTGATACTTTAGCATTTAATGATTTATCCATAATTGCTTTAAGTATATCTATTCTTTTCTAACACTTTGATGAAGTGTGTTTGTGTGTGGATTCCAGAAAGTTCTGACCAGCTTGATGCAAACGGAAAGAGATGTGACCACTAATGGCATTTTTCTTATCAAGGTTAAAACTCTAACAAGCTATGTGTTTGAATATATTTGACAACTTTTATTGTCCTTGGAATTCTTACTAGTGGATCTGACTTTTTCAAAACTCTTTGGTAGGAATACTTCAATATTCCTCTGGCCAGTCTGAGAGCAGTGCTTAGTTCAGTGGATGTCAACACCATGAGACTAATTCTTCAGTATCTCAGCCGAAATCAGGCCAATCTGCAGGTGAGCTGCTTTCTGTAAACTTTTTGAAGAGTAACATTTGTATGTACTGTTACTACCAGATCATCACAAAATCCATATGTGTAGTATTTTTAAAACTACAAATGTATTCATGTTTTCCATTAAAATAAAAGTTATAAAGCCTGTATGTGTGTAATGTGATATAACATTTTTCAATCTTCAAGTATCACTTTGTTAGCTTTTTAAAATATGGCTTCTCTCGTAGCTATCTGAAGAGTATTTGCGTATCATGATGAATGTACTGGTCCAAGTCCAGCTGCGGAAAGATCAGACCCTGTTCCTTGATCTGAGTCCTCTCCTAAGTGTGGCAGCAACAGAGGACATCATGTCCCTACCTCCATTACAGACTAATGTCAATGTGTAAGTAACATGCAAGAGGCCAGCTTCCCCATATAGACGGTTCTGTTTAATTTAGTCCATGACTTGGCTTAATTTGTATTCTGAAAAAGTGTACAAACCAACAGGGTGTAAAAATAGAATCAGAGTCAGACTTTATTGTCCAACTAGGTTTCCATATACAATTAATTTGTTTTTGGTCTCACAGTGGTTTCAGTAGATATTTGCATAGTAGGCACAGAAGTAGACATTAGAACATACACTAGTGTAGAAAGATAAACATCAGTACTTACCATACACAAACTCTCTCACATACAGACACACACACTGGAGAACAGAAGGGTAGAATAATAAAATAATAGAATAATATAAATGTGCAGAGTATGGCAATTTGGTGGGATTTTACATAATAAAATAGAATAAACATAAGTGCTGTGATTGTTCATGAATACGAAGGCATGGGAAAAGAAGTATAACATATGGGTTATTTTAAAATGTACAATTTTGACTTTTCAATAAATCACACATGTCAAGTACACACTATATATGTTATCCCTACAAAATGTAAAATAGAACCTTACTAGACTTCCAATTTCCTTTTGGACTGAAAAAGTAATGTAAACATACATTCACTATGAAGTATAAGTAATGCACTACAAAATGTTAAATAATGATAAAGACACGATTAATTTATGAAAAAACGTGGCAACTGTTTAATTTGTAGGACATTGTTAAGGCAGTATCAGTATCAGAATGTCTTTTTCCAGTTTGTTCAGGATTTTGTACATTTTTCATGTTTGATCATTAGCTTATTAAATCTCTTCTTTGCCATCTCTCCTTCAGACTAAACTTCATCAACAGTATCATCAACAACCTGACTCTAGATCAGCAGCAGGCGTTCGGTTGGTGGTTTGGCCAGTCTGTCGGTAAAGACAACATGACAACTGGTGGCTTGTCCTTCATTCGAGACAGTGGTAACCTGATAGCATATCTACCATTCTACAGCTTCCAGGACCTCTCACCTGCTCAGGTAACAGACACTGGCTCCTCATGGTGACACATGAGCCATCTTGGCTGATTTATCCCTGAGGGGCTGTGTTTATTACTGATCAAAAGTTCCTTTTGTGACAGACATGCCTGAAAGCCCAAGTAAATATGGCATCCCATTAATTAAACATGGGCATATTGTAGGTAGTGTGTAAACTCACAGGGTTCAAAGAACAAACACAGAACAGCCTGCAACACATACCAAAAAAAAGTTGGAACAGTAATGTTTCCATTTCTTCTAACAACATTTAAAAGATGTTTTGGCACCAAGAAACCAAATCATGAAGTGTTTCAGGTGTTCTTTTTCCTCCTAACATGTCTTAAGATTTGCAACACAACAGGGTTGCTGTTGCATTTTTTTGTTTCAAAATTCTTCACACATTCTTTATTGGGGACAGGTCAGGGCTGCAGGGAGACCAGTCCAGTACCTGTAGCCTGTTCTTCTACCACCACAGTGGATTTGCATTGTCTTGTTAGAAATTGCTGAGAGAGCTAGAGAAGTTAATGCTGTTTCTTGACAAGGCTTCTTTTGCACAGTAAAGTTTTAAGTGGCATTTGTGAATGTAAATCTGTATTGTAGTCCTTTACAGATCAAAGTAATCCCTTGCCCATGTGGTTATATCAGCTATTGATGAATGATGCAGTGCCATCTGAGGGATTAGAGATCATGGGTGTTCAGTTTAGGATTGTGTCTTTGCCCTTTTTATGCAATGAAATTCCTCCAGATTCTTTGAATTGTTTAATGATAATCTGCACTGTAGAGGGAGAAATATGCAGTCTTTTTTTGAAGAACATTGTTTTTAAACAATTCAAAAGCACACTTTGTCTGAGTGCCTGTATCTCTCTCTCTCTCTCTCTCTCTCTCTCTCTCTCTCTCTGTTCATATGTCCTGTGTCTTTACAAAGCTCTTGGATGGTCTGGATGTTCTGTTAAGCAAGGACTTGGGGCAACTGAAGCTGCAGTTTGTAGCTCAGAGTATTATTGGAGGGTACAAGAACCTCACAGCAGACCAGTTCAGAAGGTTTGAACATTGCAGTAATACAGTTCAGATCAAGACAAAATAGACATATTGTTACAATTTTCTGTCTTTGTGCTGTGTTGCATAGTAGTTATAATTTGTGTCTCATCATAACCAACTGTAATAAACCTTATATGTTATATTATGTATTATTTTGCTCATAATTTGAAATGTAATGAAACTTCAAAATGCTAACATGGCCAATAATGAGTAAAAGCAGACAAGCCTTAAGGATGCAAATTGATTTTTTTATTTCTTTTTACTGTATCTTGAATGAATAGTAAGAGTTGTAATAAGAATAGAAATGTATTGTCTCTTTTGCCTCCCTTTCAGTTTTGGCAATCTAACATGTCAGGCTCACCTGAATGACTTCTCAGTGTACATGGGCACTGATGTGTTCCAAGTTATCCAAGAAAACATCAGGACATGTGTATCAAATGGTATCACTGTCCCCAGCGCAATGGTAAGAAGTGTCTTTGAACTCTCAGTCAGCCAGAAGATACTAGCAGGTTCAATATGGAAATAAATAACACATTAAATGCTTTTTAAACATAAATGTGCAATAGTTTTTACCTTTCTACTTGGACATAAACATGATTCTTGTTACTTTTTTATGACCTCTGCCCTTTTGCCTGTGTTGTGTTCCTCACCAGATTACCAGCCTGTTTCTGAACTCGTCTGATGTGCAGTATCCTGCCTCACTCAGTCCTCAGAAGATCTCACAGCTTGCCCAGTTTCTGCCTCTGATGGGCTCGGACTTCCT
The DNA here is from genome assembly GCA_036984385.1 of Crenuchus spilurus. NCBI lineage: Eukaryota > Metazoa > Chordata > Actinopteri > Characiformes > Crenuchidae > Crenuchus > Crenuchus spilurus. The sequence goes on from BRDA01025739.1 coordinate 25,176, forward strand.
CCAACAGCTCAGCCAAACGCAGCTCCAGCCTATCATCAGTGTACTGGCCACTGTGCCCTTCACACCTATACAGGTTTGGAGCATGTCTGCCAATACTGAGCACATTGATGCAGTGTGTCATTCTGAAAATACAGATGGAGATGCAACGATATGGAGATTGTTGGTCTGTTTGTGGTTGATACAGTATCATCCTGACAATTTAAACAAACTTTTTCAGTGTAATTAATGCAATGTAATACTGTTATTTCACATTACATTAAAGCCATTGCAGGAAGAGGCCACTGAGAAAATTACAACTGAAAAAGCTAAAATAGGATACAAAATTATTTGAAATTATTAGCCACAATTTTAAAATGTGGCTGATAGCAATAATTTTGTTTTCCATTTAGCAGAAAATAAAATATTGGCCAATGATATATGATGCATCCCTTTACATTTTCATACAGTGGTGCTTGAAAGTTTGTGAACCCTTTAGAATGTTCTATATTTCTGCAAAAATATGAGCTAAAATATCATCAGATCTTCACACAGATCTTCAAGTCCTAAAAGTAAATAAAGAGAACCCAGTTAAAGAAATTTGACAAAATTATTACTTGGTAATTTATTTATTGAGGAAAATATGACATATTTGTGAGCCCCAAGTACCCTTAGTATGACCCTAGTACAGGTCATACTATTAAGACAATATATAGTAATAATCTCACACTGCCTTACATCCTCCATGATATAATTAATCATTTAATCATTTCAAAAATAGACACTTATATATCAGATCTTAAATCAGCTGTTGTAAGCATGTCCCTTCCAGTAACTTCAGCCATGCTGCAGCAACCAGTGATAGGCAGTGAATATAGACTAGGCCTAGCTAACAAAGTTAAAAACAGCAAAACCTCAGAACTTCTGTCCATCCTGTCATTTATTTTTATCTCTAAACTGTTGCACTCAAGGAATTTGTCCATTCAAAGTCACCTAAACAATCTACAGATGTGTTAATCACTCATAAAAGCATGTTACTAAAAGTCTAAACTTAAACACAGCTATAAAACAGCATTTTTAATGGTGAAACATGGAGAGCTTTAGATTGCATACTGTAGGGAATTCCCTAGATGTTGCAGTCTTGTATATCATTCAAGGAGGTCAGAGGTCATGTGGGGGCTGCAGAGTGTTGGAACATGTGAACAGGTGGTAGACTGCCCTCATTTGACTTAAAGGGAACTGATACACAGACTGAAGGGGAAGGGAGGGTTCGCTTCTCTAAAACGCTGTTATTAGAATTGCATGACCAGGTATGACTCTGGCTAGCCAGCTAAACATGTGGCTTTTTCCAGACATAAGGTAAGCAGCATGACGACACAGGAGAACCCCTGAAGCCCAAATGTCTCTGATAGTTCATAATAATAATAATAATAATAATAATAATACGTTACACTTATAAAGTGCCTTTCACAGACCCAAGGACGCTTGATAGTAAAAAAAAACAGGTCCAAGATAGAAAAAAAGAAGAAAAGAAAAAACAAAAAATAAGTCCAGTAAGAAGTGGCAGCTCAAGTGCGCACAGCATACTTTTACAGGAACAGGAAGTGGAAATCTTCACTCCACAAAGAGAAAATAAAATATGTAAATTATCCAATAAAGAACAATAACTGTCTGCGGTATATATGCATAAATAATGGAACTTAAGACTGTATTAAACATTATTATTATTAATATTATTATTATTATTATTATTATTATTATTATTATTATTATTATTCACTCTATTTTAGTAAAAAAAAAACTACGCAGGTGTATTGTAATTAACATGAGCGCTATCCACTGATTAAATGCACTGTTAAAGAGGGAAAACCCAGATATTCACAAAATTTTTAATTAATTACATTTTGTTTCTTTGCATAAAATAGATTAGGGGCTTACACCTCAGTTAATATGCTCTATTTTAGGGATTTCTGACCCTTAAGAGAAAGGAGCAAACAGAATGTTAAACTACACAGGGATTAAAGTTATTTTGGCTAATAAACAAATGAAGACTTAATTTCACATAAATATGAGTAATATACGAGTATCATCAATAAATGGTTCATAAGAGCTTAATCCATGTCGCATTCATATGTATAAACTACTTCTCATCATTAATTGATCATTAATTGAGACTTTACTTTTAATAGTGCTTAGTTGAGTCTTATGTTCTGTTAGTAGATGAACCTTTATTGTAAAGTGTTGCTCAGTGTGGAAGCTATAAAATTATTTGAAATGATAAATTCATACAAACATTAACCTTCATAAGGATTTTGAGTCCAGTTGCAAATCTTAATATTGATTTTTCCCCCTTTTTGTTTTTTTCAGGCTGCCATCATTATAGACAAGGTGTCATCAAGCTTAAATGTAAGTATGTTTTGCAATGGCATAAATGCTGCAGGTGACCGGCACCGAAAATTGAAGTGATTAGCATTAGTTTGATGACTTGTTAGTAATCTCACATGACTGAATACAATCAAAACAAATCCTCACAGCAATTTTCCAACGTACTCTAATGTAGAGTAATGCATTCTCAGAAAAGTACACTCTTAAAAGAGAAGGTTCTTCAAGGGTTTTTTAGTAAAAAAAATGGTTTTATATAGAATTGTGAACACACAAGAAGTGTTCTTTGGATGATGAAACAGTTCTTCAGATTGATGAGGAATGTGCTGTAGATGGTTCTACACAGTAAATCTGCCAGTGTTAAATCAACACTATTAGAGTTAAATTAACACTGAGGGTGTCAAAATTTAACACTCTCAGTGTTAATTTAACTCTAATAGTGTTGATTTAACACTGGCAGATTTACTGTGTATACAGAACCTTTCTGAAAATGGATTGATATAGACCTGCAAAGGCTTCCTCTACTATTACAAGGTTAACATTGTAACTACCATAGAACCCTTATGAGGGCTATTTAGAACCATTTTCAAAAATCTTAACAACCCAGGAAGAGCAAACTGTACACTGCACTTCTGGATTATATTAGAAATACATTTATATATAGTTTGGGTAGTTGTGGAAGCCTGTTTTTGAACATCATGAGTAATATAATATGTGTGTTTCCTGCAGCTGTCTGAGCCTGACTCCGGAGCTGTATCTAAGCTGAGATTTCTAGCAAGTGGGCTGAGCAAAGACACTCTGTGGAATCTGTCCTCTGATGCCCTGATGCTTGCCCTGACCAACTTCAGCCAATACACATCTAAGCTGACCCCTCCACAGGCAAATATAATTTCTACTAAGCTCTGGGTGAGTAGGAAACACAACCACCTTCATCCCCAAACACGCTCCCACAACCCCCCCCCACACACACACACACACTTGCACACTCTTGCATTGCTGTCTTAATAGGCATTTTGTGTTATCTGTATATCAAATCTGAGTTTATCTTTCTGAATGAAGTTATGAACACAATTGAACTTTTTCACCAAATTCTAATTTTGTGAAGTGGCACTGTACACTACATGCCAACACTTTGGAAGCAGCAATTATTGTAGCAAAGTCAACACAGATTTCAAGATATATATACAGTGGTAACCCTACTTATGAGCATCCCTACTAACGAGTATTCCTGGTAACGAGTCGAGATCTCTGAATATTTTTGTTCCAGGTAACAAGTAATATTCCAGATAGCGAGTAGCGTAAATTTCTTCAAGTATGCCAAACCGCTAGGGGCGCTGCGGTTGTAGCATCTCCTAGATGCTACCATAGAAGAAGAGGTCAGTCAATACCTTTGACCGAAAGTGAAAGTGCTAGTGAAAGCGACGCTAAGGTAGCAAAAGGTAATTGATCAAGAAAGTTAGATAAATTTTACTTTTACTTTTCATATGATAAGTGTAACCATGCCATATATGTACGCCCGTCCTCCTCTCCTCCGTAGCCGCCAGCCTACACGAGTACCGTCGGTCTCCCTCTCATTAGCGGCCAGCCTACACGAGTGTCATCGTCGTCACATTTATGTTTTAAAAAACCCATATAAACACATTATTTAGCATATTAAAGTGTACTGTATATTGCCCGGCTGACACAGATTAATCAGTTTTACATGTATTCTTATGGGGAAAATGCATCCAGCTAACGAGCTCAGCTCCTGCATGGATTAAACTCGTAAGTAGGGTTACCACTGTATATATAGATTAGGTAACACTTTATAATAACTTTCATCAATAGCTCATTAACTAATGGTTAATAACTGTGAACAAATCATTAGTTCATGAGAATTACATTAAAAAATGATTTACTAATGATTTATTAATGATTTGTAAACATTTGCAAAAATGAATACAATCATTAGTAACTACATGAACTGTCATTTATAAACATTTGTTCATGTTCAAATTTTCATGAAGTAATGATTTGTTCAAAGTTATTAATCATTAGTTAATGGCTTATTAATGAAATTTATTATGAAGTGTTACCGATTATTATTGTACCTTGGTGATTTTTCTGCAGAAATTAAAACCACCTCTAATCAGATCTTCAGATCTAGCTGATTCACACATTCAGACATTCAGAATGCTGAGCTGAATCTGTTGTGTTACATTACGAATAAAATTATTCCTAATTATTCCATGCCTAACACTGGTACTGATGCTACATGACATATTTTAAGTTTTTGTGTTAAATGTAAAAAAATACCGGTACATAGAATCAGTGCAGTAACATTTATAGAAAATATTGTTTTTAAGTTGGCTCTGTCCAGATTTTGTGTACAAATATCTGTAAAGGAAAATTCTAACACAGTCCCACTGTCTGTTGAACATTATTCCAACTTTGATTTAAATATGTCTGCTTGTGCTTATTTGATGGGATCTGTGTTGGAGTTTGGTGCTGAAGACTGCAGCTGAATTTAAATAGGAGTGTTATAAAAATCCACAAGTCTGTCTTACTGATCCAACACATGGTGTTGGCAATTTTAGCTGAAGGCTAGCAACAGCTGGCAAGCTCAGGTGTGCTGCTGCCAACACACCGGCCAGGTGGAGGAGTATGGCATCATGCCAGCATAAAGTTGGCACACTTGAACCTGAAACTGCAGCTCACACCTGTCTGGCTCATGCATGTAATCTAATCTCCACAATGACACATTTAGATATTAATGTATAAGTATATTATTTACTAAATATGATTACTATTGTTTTTAAAATTAATTAATGAATTAATTAGTTAATATATTTATTTTTTGCATAATTTAATTGTCATATACACAGTTCTGGGTGTATTTATGTGAAATGGTGCTGATAAACTCAGATGATTATTGATGTCTGTAGCTCAAATTATAGTCATTTTATTGAATTTCCATGACCACTGAACCTGAAATGTATAAGCACTTATATGCAGGGGCGGTCCTAGCCAGTTTGGTGCCACCCGGTGCTGCCACCCAACCACCCATTCACACCCACACCCACCCCCCCATTTCCGGGGTGAACAACAACCTGCGGCACCCCCCGTCATGTTTTAAGTTACAGCTGTGTTATATAAACTGTACTTATATAAGTACAAGTTGCTTGAGTTGACTGTGTGTATTTGTGTGTGTACTCAGTGTGCTCCATCAGTGGTCACACAGTGGAATGAAGTAGAACCTCTGCTGTCCAGCATGCCACTGCTGTGTGTGATAGCCCGCGCTCACCTCCTGCTGACCAATGGCTCTGCTCCATACACCCACACCTGGAACACACAACAGGTACATACATAGACCTTGAGCGCTTTTTTCAACCATTTCTCCTGCTATGCTCTTTTTTTTCTCCTGTTTCTCCTGGCAACCCAAACCAGACGTAGAGGTGAGCATGGGCATATGATGCTGCCTGACATGCATCACTCATGACTGCAGTGTGTCAGGGGCATCATTATGGGTGGGCAGTCAAGCTGTAGCCTTGAATGTTTTGACACCAGCCCCAAATGCTTTTTGAAAGTGAAAATAGTTTGTGTGCTCCCCTGAACCCCCCAGGACTGATATTCACTGCAAGACTCCTCTCTCTACCCAACTTGACCCTTGTTGCCAGGCAAATTTTGCTGAAAACCTTTCAAATCTAATGTGTAAAGTACATGTAAAATAAACATTCAACATTTATGTAAAATAGTAAATTTGGACAGCTGCGGTTTAAATGAGGTATTCTTTTGTTAAAACAAGTTAATACCTCCTCTACAGTGAACAAACAGCCATTTAAATGTTTCGTTACCGTTTCTTTACAAAATTAAATATATTCTCATATCACAGTAAAAATAATCAAATCTGGATAGTGCTTATATCTGGTATCAAGATGGATATCAAGTGCATTCACTTCTTTGTGCCATTGAGTGCAGCCACACTCTCATACCCTACACTCTATGGCCTCCTTAGTAGCCTTACAGATTCACCTTTCTAAAATGCAAACTGATTTTTTTTTTTTGTTAACATTTTTAAGATTATTTTTGTTTAAAGTTTTATTCAAGAAACATGCACATTATCCTTCAGTTATTTATGTTTTAGAAATAGTTTCACTTGGCTACTCTGATTAGTATAGTAGTGGTTAAGCTACAATAGTATGTTTTGTGATCAGTTTTATACCTCTATTGTATTTCTTTAATTGCAATATTATTATTTACAATTTAAACAAAGATAAATGTTTGTTGTTTGTATTGTTTACACATGCATATATATTACACTTACAAAATTGTGAGTCATATCCAGAAATTAATTGAATTAATCCAATAGAATGTATTGTTACACCCATAGAAAAAAACATCATTTATTGTTTTCATTTATCACTACTGAGATATTGCGTTCATTGCCAACATGCACTGTTCAGAACAATGTGTGTGAATAATGTGCACACAGTGTTTTTTTATGTCTCTGTCACAAGGCTGCTAATTAAGAACTGAATTATTCATGTCAGAGTAGATTCCTTCCCTTGTTGTGTAACCTTTGACAAACAAAACAGGGCACTACATCATCTCTGACATTTTGTCTCCAGCCAAGATCAGGTAAATAGGGATCACTGTGGTCTTGTAGAAGATTTTATCCTGCAGACCTGTGTTCTAGGACACTGAGCATGACAACATGCAGTAATCCCCTTTCACATTTGCCAGCAACTGCAGACAGGATCAGTACACTTTAATGGCTAATTGTGTTGCTAAATTCAAAGATATCAGTGATATCACAAATATATAAGGTATAACATACAGTATATATAATATATAGGCTGTGAATTATAATACTTATTGTAGTATTTCCCAGCTTAATAATTAAATGTTTTTTAAATGCACAGTGGACATATTTTCTGATTGGTTTGATTTTTTAGATGATGAAACCTGGCAAATAGGTTACCTGATAAAAGGGGTGTGTAGATTTTATATCCACTGTATTTATTAATTAAATATCCCAAAATATTTATGACAATATAAACCTTAAAAAGGCTTCATTAAAAAGTGAAAAACACTATGTAGAAAAATGCATGTAATGAATCACATTAATATTAATAAACTGCTTCTTCTTATTAATTAATCATTAATTCAGACATGACCTAACTATGTAATAATAATTAATACAGTTTTAATAAATGTACCCTTATTGTAAAGTGCTACAGAAAGGCTTGTGGAACTTGTCAGTGTTGGTTAAAATTGACAAAAACAGCCTTTATGATGGATAATGCCTATTGGAACAAGTCTTTATAAATGTTTATGTTGGCTTATGTCAGTGTAGGTGTCATGTAGCTGTATGAACCTCACGGTATGGTTTAATGCTGCTTCATCTAAAAAAAAAAAATAGCAACATATACTTTGTTTTTGCAGTTTTTTCTGAATAATCTCAGTTGATATGAAATACTTACTTGGTTGATCTCTTCTAGGCCAAAACCTTATTCAACGAGGCTATGACTACCATACAAAACCTGACAACAACACAGTTCACGTGAGTGTCATTAAAATATCATTTGATTGCATGTTAAGTTACTGTACTACTCATTCATTTATGAATTTATACAATATACACTTGTGGAGGCTGTGAGTCAGTGACCACACTTCTTTCTATTGATTTCATTTATTACTGTGATTGGTGTTTTGTGTTGTGTTTATGGCAGGTCTTTGGGGACTGTTGCTCAGGGAGTCAGTTGTACCATGTTGACATCGCTGATCCAGAACAATCCAACAGTATCAGCCATCAGTGGCATTATGAGGGTTCTGAGAAAACAGCCGGTGCTACTGCACTCATCACTGGTATTCATATAAAATGAACTCACAGATTTCTATTTCTGTTAACATCTATTCAGAACTTTCTGAAACTTTCTGGTTTTCTGACTTTTAATGATAGAAAACATTTTTTTTTCCAACTGTACTTAAAAGTTTAATGTACTGTGCTAGAACAAAATGTTGGAATATTGTGAAAAAGTTCATTTGTGCTCATAATTTAATTAAAAAAGGTAAACAATCATATATTTTATATTAATTACACATAATATAATAAAAAATATTTAAAACCTTTTTTGTTTTAATACTAATGTTGTTTAAGCAATAATTTACTCAAACTCAAAATTAAATATATTTGATATACATTTATATATATTTGAGATTCTGGATTTCTTGGACACACCTTCTGGACTTTCAGTGGTTTTTCATGATTTAAAAATGGTCTGCATTGTAGATTTATACTGAAGTCATCCAATTTATGAAGGAACACATAAAGAATCATGTAGTAAACTTAAAAGTATTAAACAAAAACCAAAATATGTTTTAGATTTTAGATTCTTCAAAGTTTACACACAACTGATGTCTCAAACACATTAAGAGGGCAAGAAATGCAAGTCATGAACTCTTTACAAGGCTCAGCTGTTAACTAAAAACCATTCCAGGTGACTACCTCATAAAGCTGACTGAGAAAATGTCAAGAAAGCTGGTATCTAAGCAAGAGGTGCCTACTTTAAAGAATGTAAAATATTAAACATATTCTGGTTTGTTTAACACTGTTTTGTTTACTAAATAATTACATATGTATTTCTTCATAGTTTGGATGACTTTAGTATTAATCTACAATGCAGACAATTTTTAAATAATGAGAAAGCACTGAATGTCCAGAAGGTGTGTCCAAACATTTGACTGGTATTGTATTAGGAGCAGTGGGCAGCCCTGTTATCAGACTTGCTACCCACCAGACAGTTGGGGGTAAGGTGCCTTGCTCAAGGCATCTTCAGCTGTGTCCTGTTGGCTCAGGAAATCAAACAGGTGACCTTTCAGTCTCAAGCCAGTTTCTCTAACCTTTAGAATCAAAATACCAAACAAATGTTGCCCCAAGATTGTGTCTTGTTGGTGTATTTGAGGCTACTCTTGTTGCAAGTGTATGCATTGTCCAGCTTCTGACAAGGAAATAGGAATATACACAAATAAATTATTAAAAAATCACACATTGTGATTTCCGGATTTTTTCTTTTAGATTATGTCTCTCACAGTGGACATGCA